>JAQGBX010005975.1:0-13029 GCA_034698745.1 Megaphyllum sjaelandicum
CATACCCCTTATTTATGCAAAGTGCCTACATCATCAAATGGGACCTCGACTAAGGATGTTGAGACCCATCAAACTTGGTGTAAAAACGACGACCATGCTGCTAAGCAGCAGGAAGAAAGACAAAAGACAATATACAAATGAGCTGGTCGTATGTTCGTGGATGCCCTATGTTTAGGGCCTGCCAGTCCCCCCTGCGACCCAGTTTTAGGAGGGTCGTGACGTCACTTTGGGCGTCGATGCTCCTGAATCCGTATGCGGATTGCAGGAAAGCTGAGCAGGAAAGCCAACTATCAGGAATCTATAATCTGAAATTGAGCCCTGGCTTTCCTAGGTGGATTGCGCCGTACATTTTGTGTGGGTTCTTGGCGGCTCCCACGTAAGGTAGGATTTGGGTTGGGATTTGGGGGTAGGATTACTGGGTCAGTCCCTATATTTGCTCGCAAAATACTGCTTGCTGCCGTAGGGGCAACCACCAAATTAGTAGGAACCAGGGTAGTGGATCCGTGCAGTGGTGTGTCATATGGGGTGTCAACTGGGAGAGGGATTTTTATTCCCTCCTGAACCAATCTGGGAACATAAGTTCTAGGGATGGTCCCCACGTCTCTAGCAAGGTTTATTGCTCGTGGTTCCGAGAGAATTCGGAAATTCTCTTTCAGAGACAGTCCTTTCCCACCCTTGTCCCTGGCTAATACCTTGGGATTTTCGAGGTGAAATCTATGGCCCGGGTTGTCATGGCAATGCTTTGGCATCGTGTACAGCTTGATTTCAAGACGCCGTATGTTGCCCTCATGCTGATTCATCCTTTTGCCCAGTTTCTGGGTAATTTGCCCAATATAAATTATCATTCCGACCACTTGAAGATGAGTTCATGGATAGTGTGTTATTGAATGATTATTAAGAATTATCCAAAACACTAAACAATTTGTTCGATCGATCAGGCATTGCAAATACAGTATGCATCAGGCAACACCAACTAAAAGCTCCAGGCCTCTTGATGTCGACCACCTGATGTTTTGTTGCTTTACTGTAAAGTGCCGTTTTCGGGCGTGCTGTGGCATTATTTCAGTTTTACAACACAAGTATGACTAGTTAATAATGCGGCAAACACCAGAATGATATCCAAGGGCATGAATCTGAGCATTTTTATACAGTATCTAGCTGTTTTGTCACGTATTGCATATCTATGCATGCAAATTCATTCAAATCGGCTGCGTTAGGAAAGGATAAATGGTGTAACTATGCCAAATATGTACTATTTAACATTCCTAGAAGTGCTATACTTTCGCTAACATTTTATGGTCAACGCGATGAGAATATCGTTAGTTTTCCTGACCAAAAAATTAGCACACCCCTAATTTAAGTACGCGCCTTAAATGGCACTTAATTTAAAGAAAAGCAGTCAAACACGATTTAAAGTATATTTATAGCGCCATTAAAAAAAATAACTACTATATAATAAAGAAAACATTTCGCAATGAGTCTAACACGATATCACACTAAATGTTTTAATGAAATCGTATTACCCTTTATTAAATAGTATGAAAACAATAACAAATAAGACTTAGTGCACTCTCTTAATATTACCTTTTACACTGATAACTCAAAGAGCTAAAATCATAAATCGAACATAATTTTAGAAACCATGTTGTATACACCCAGTGTATACTGGGTGGTCCATTTACATGTATCATGATTTGTCCAATATCTTATAAAATAAATAGTTAACCGTACAATTTATTACAATGAAAAATAATAATACCAACTTGCCTTTTAATTTACATGAAAAGAAAGGGCCCCCCGGTCCCCCTATGGGGTGATCCAGGGGGTCCCTTCGGAATTTTCAATAGGAATCCCCATTTTTTTTACAAATTATGAATCTGATCTTAAAACAAAATAAGTTTTGTCTAAAAGATTTTTTTGGCATCGTCTTACATGTTGCTGTAATCGATGTCCGAAATCGTGTAATATGCCATGCAGTGCAATTAATGCCTGTTGAAAAAAGTGAATGGCGTATTACACGATTTCGGACATGGATTACAGCAACATCTAAGATGATGCTAAAAATGTTTTATCAAGATTAATAATATCAACTTGCGCTTTTAAATTATGTAAGAATGAAGGGTCCCCTAAAAAGGTATTTTTTTGGCATCTTAATTAAATGTTGCTGTAATTGATGTCCAAAATCGTGTAATAAGTCATTCACTTTTTTCAACAGGCATTGCAATGCATGGCTTATTACAAGATTTCGGACATCGATTACAGCAACAGCTAAGATGATTCAAAAAAAATCTTTTATCAAGATTAATAATACCAACTTGTGCTTTTAAATTATGCAAGAATGAATGGCTTAACCTGTTGAAAGGCTATACTTGTTGAAAAAAGTGATTGGCATATATTACACGATTTCGGACAACGATTAAAGCAGCATCTGCAATTGTAAGATGATACCAAAAAAATCTTTTACACAAAACTTATTTTGTTTTAAGCGCAGATTCATAATTTGCCAAAAAAAAAATGGGGGGACCCATTGCAAATTTCGAAGGGACCCCCCAATCCCTCATAGGGGGACCGGGGTGCCCTTTATTCACGTAAATTAAAAGGCACGTTTATATTATTATTTTTCAGTATAATAAATTTTACGATTTACTATTTATTTTAAAAGATATTGGACAAATCATGATAAATGGACCACCCGGTATAAAGTATTATTTATCCTAAATGTACTTCAGTAACCGCAGTTGATCATAGACGTAGTATATTAAAAAAAAATGCAATGCATTAAATTAAAAAAAATTAGATATATAATTCCACAATATAATTTTCCGACTTTTTTTCAGTCATGTTGCCAGCTTTTTGGAAAAAATTGTGTCATTCCAGACTTACAGATGATTTTCTAATGATTTTCACCAATGGGAACAGTTTTTTTTCATATTCAATTTGTATATCAGTACATGTATTTCGAATTATGAAAGTTAGAATTAGTTTCAATTAAAACCGATATTTTCACTACTGCAAAGCAGGAATTATCCAAAATACAGGGAAAAAGTATAGATAAGTAAAACCATATATCACAGCCTTCACAGGAAGAATACAGTATACAGTACATGTATATCAGCATATAGTCCATACTCAATGTGCATACATTTTATAAAATCTTCCTAAATATCTTAGTTGGTTTAGTGTTAGGAAAATAAAATTGAATCGAACAAGAACGCTACAAAAAAGAAAAACCGTTCGCAGAAACAATTGCAAAAATTTAGGAAACTAAATGGTAACGAATGCTATTCTGAATAATAGTATTCGCTGATAATAATTTCGAGCCAAGAGCAATATAAATTCAATGGCATTTCTCCAAATTGTTTCAAAATGTTTATCACGTGCATGCAGCTTATGTTATTAACAAATGCTAATATCGATAACAATAATATTAGATAATTACATGCATTGTGGTCTATCAAATGTATTATTAAAACACTTATCAGGCGGCATGCAGTTAATCAACAAGAGCTTTATGATGCAAATTTATCCCACGAAAAAAAAAATTCAAATCTTGTTTATTATTTTGCATTATCCAGAATATCAACAGTTGCAAACAACAACAATATGTCAAAATTAAATCAATCACAATACTTCCATAGAAAACATACCGTGTATTGAGGTGGTCAATACGGTTAACGAAGATGCAGCCTGTTGCCTATGAAATCGACAAAAAACTTCCTGGCATTAATTCCATAGACGATGCATACTTAACGCTGCATTTAAACTTTGTTGACATGCTAAACTGACCATTTATAACATCCACAAGGCGAGCAAAACGGTCGATAAGACTTTTAAATTTGGAATAAGTAAGCAATTGTGAGTATTCTGTTCTTTATAACCATACAAATTTAGGTATGAAAGCTAAAAGGCCATTCGATTGGAACTCGCCTTTCGACATCAAATTTCATATATGGAAAAACGCCTATGGATATTCAATTTTAGGACATACTCCATAAGTACTACACACTGTATAATTTAATAAACAATTTTATGCACACCAAAGCATAATTTATAGTGAAATTATTACAATATGTCCTGTCATATCTTACAGAATTGGGTATTTTGCAGACAAATGATGTCGGTTAAATTTTAAATTTCTTTCTGCTTTCATATATCATTTAAGACTGGCTATAGCATCACCCATATAGATGTGCTTAAAATACTGTGATATTCGATTAATCGAGTGATAAAGCATCATGCAGGCATCCTGTTTGGCAATGCAACTTTTACATGCGTATTTTTTATTTTATCATACAGCAGTGGTAAAGAGCATGGGTTGTAACGGACACAGCTACGGCTAATCTCAACAAATAATTCTTTTCCCCCATTTTGCAATGTAAAGGCTGATAAAATGTCCACAAAAAAATTTAAAAAACAACAACAAAAAAACCCAACATATTTCAGAAATTCCAAAAACGTAAATGAGGAACTTAGTGCAAATCTTCCACACCATCATTTTTCGCACATTCCACCATTTAAGTCTTCCAATTGAACATCACAGAAATAACCAAATTGCCATTTTTGGATTGAATTGAATTTCGAATGACAATTCGAATTCAAAAATATTTAAATATGCTGCGCTTAAACAACATTTGGATTTATGGGAATTTATATGCACTATACAGAAGAATCAAAATTCAAATATTTTATATTGAAAAATGTGTTTATACAGTATTAGTAATTTCACATATTCAATCTATCCCACACACCTCATTTTTGAGTCATTTGGGCAAGAGAGTTTCTTTCTTATTAAACATACATTTGCTAACATATTTGACCCAACAAAAGATTTAAATTCTGGAAACAAACTAAAACAGAGCCGATTCCAAAAATTTGGATCTCTAATTTGAAATTTTAGTACATACTGTAATAAAGTTACATATAAACTGTAATTCCAAATATAGAAGTGTGTTAGATATGACACTCATCCTCCAGACAGTGCTATACGTACATGGTACACACAAAACGCAGTAATGGTTAACAACATGATTGATGACGATAAAACCAATTCTGTTCTTTATCTACTATAGAGGAAAAAGTAAATAATTCAGACATCTTTATGAGCAGCGCGTAGCAACCATAAACATGAAAAAAATAATAGAGTACGGATGAAGCCTTTACTTGATGATATCTCTTCGTGTCCTTTTCGGACGCATGCGCAATAAACGTTCTTCGTAAATTGGTGCATGGGCTGTGCCACATCTTAGCAATTCATCTTTTTCACATCGCATTTACCATCATTGGTAAGTAAAACGTTGCCTTACTTATTTAATATAAAATGAGGGTTTCTTAATTAACTGTAAGCATGTTAACTCTTCGATCATAAGCATTACTTTTTTTGAGCCTATGTTTTACAGTTTTAGGCAGAATTAGAAGTACCTACATGTATGTGACATTCACATATTACTTAAGAACTGACTCGAGTATTTTTTTCGCATTCTTTTCGTTTTAGAAAATTGTTCTCTTTTTTGTCATTTTAATAACAAAGAAGAGAAAAATTCTACGATGAGCTTTAAGGGCAACACTCCAGACCTATTAAGTAAACAATTCTACCATATAGGTGTCATTGAGGTAAGTGTACTATCAAACAAGTATTTCTCGGTTGATTAGTTTTACCAAAACTCTGACAAATTCATTCCCGAATTAAAAATATATTTATATCATTGGGAAAAAAAATATAAACACATTTGTTAAACAAATTATTATGCTATTTTTCAACTTTCAATAAGTTATTTATAAATTACGTTAGTGGTGCAATGAAGCGAAATGTTGGTGTATTTAGTCACCCCCATTCACCATAAAAGTGAAGGACAACTTCGGAAATACCATAGGCTACAATGGGATAATTGTAGAGATCGTGAACATCTTATCATCTCAGCTTAAATTTAAGTACGAATCAACATTATTTTTTATAATAAAAGCTGTGTTGAAAGCCATTAACATAACATGAATCGATTCATACAGTTACAGCCTCGTGTTACAATCCAGACATGGCATTCGTCTAACCAATGGTACATGGACTGGCGCTATGGGATCTCTAATACGAAAGGTAATTAAGTAAACAATAAATGCTCTATGTCCATTAATTTAGAACATAACATTTTATGCTGTAATCTAGGAAGTGGACATGGTGGCAGCAGATTTCTCCATGACTTTGGAAAGGAAACAACAAGTAGACTTCACTATTCCCTACTTGCAGTCCACAATAGGGGTGGTGATTCGAAAACCAGAAGAAAATCCCACGTTTATGAACAACCTGACCACATATTTAGATCCGTTTCAGCCATCCATCTGGCTGTTAATCTTGCTATTATGGATTGTTGCAGCTATATTATATCACATGACAGAAAATTACAGAAGAGTCTGGAAGAGGAACTTCCAGAATTCCCAACTTACACCAGCTGTTAATTGGTCTAGTGCGTTATTCACTCTGCTGGAAATTTTCTTTCACCAAAGTAAGCTGACATTACTAATAGAATTATCTAGACATCTCACCGTAAACAGCATTAACATCACATGACTGTTTCCAATTTTGAGTATTATTCACCAGGTTTTGAGCTCCCATCACAGAGGTTCTCAGCTAGGATAGTACTGATAACCATATGCCTTGCAGCTTTCGCCAGCTACAGTTTTTACACTTCCGTGCTAGTTTCATTCGCAACAGCAACTAAGATATCCCATCCGGTGGACTCTTTGCAACATGTCTACAGAGATCCTTCATTTCAAGTCGGATTTGTAGAGAGCGCTTATATAAATCATATATCGGTAATCACTGATGGTTCATTCTGTGACTGTTTACAAATTAAATCGCAGCACCTAAATATAGCAAAGCCATCGAATATAATATTATTATTACGTTACTACAGACCACGGCTCAACCAGCGTTCAAAGAAGCTTGGTCCAGAATGCAAAAATCCAAAAATCCTTACGTGAGAACTAATGAAGAAGGAGTGACAAAGGCATATCAGGAAAAATTTGCCCATATTGCAGACGTGAATTCCCTTAGATGGCTAACATTTAAAAACTGCAGTTTCCGGCTCTTGAAAGATAAGCTAATGAATGAGGGGATTCATTTTGTTTTACCGCTCGGTTCACCTGATACCAACATTATCTCCAAGCAGTAAGTAATTTTGTTTACAGTTTACCATACAGGTTATACTTTTAAATATAGACATTAATAAACATTGACATTGATTTATGTTTAATGGATATCATATCCAGTTTAATATTTTCTTACAAAAGTTCAGAATATTGACTAAAGAATGATGATTCTTTTGATTCAAGCTTGTTTGTTATAACAACATAAGAAATCATGTAAATTCTTTAAAACTGATAAAATGAAGGCTCGAATAATGAATGTATGTATGTTACCTATAGATTAAATCTACTCATCGAAAACGGTGTAATGGCTCGTTTAAGATCAATTTGGATGCCCGAAGTGCCACCGGAGTTCTGCAAAGTCCCGAAAAATTTCGAAATAGTCAGCTTAGTATCCTCAACATCATTGTTTCTCTGCTTATTATTGGGTATCATTTCAGCTTGCATTTTGCTTTGCTTTGAAATTCTTGTCAGTCACCATGCCGATCACAAAACACCGTCACCAGCAAAGGAACGAACTCACAGAATGCCATGAAATTCACCACTTCTGCATTGTAAGATATTTCAATAACATTGTCGCACATTATCACTTTTTCGCTTTACAATCACAACAAATTCCAAAACATGGAATTCACCTAGGTTTGTAAAGTTACGATTGTAATATAAATAAAAACAACGAATTTGACAGCTGTATACGTAAATAAGTGTCAATAATTGGGTACTCAAACAGGAGCTTTGCGAATCGCACTTTGGCATTTATAAAGTCATGACGTGTGCAAAAAGGAATTCGTTAATTGGTTTAAAACAAGAGATAAACTTGAGCCTGTCTGAGTACTCCTTTATCACCACTCATCTAGCTTTCAACTTTGCCTTTATCGATCCTCACTGCTTAAGTTAGCTTGTTTCATTTATGCCTTGTTAGGAAAAACCAAAACTTTATTATGAGTAACATAAAATCTTCCTTGCAAAATCTCCTCTGTTGATTCATTATTCAGATTTAATTGACTGAATGAATTAGCTACATTAATAACATGCATGATAACAAAATATACATGTATCTGCTTGGATCCAAACAATATAAGCCCAAGAGATTGACAAGCTAAGCTAAAATTATTTGATGAAAAATGTTAATTAGTCAAGTATACTATATACATTATACTTTAAGGTAAAAGAAATTACCTTAGGGGCTTACATTTTTTGTACATTTTATTTACAATTTGCAGAACTGAAATTGTCTTTTAACTACATGTACCGTACGTAAAATTAGAAAAAGCAAATTAATTAGAGATGCACTGAATGAAAATTAAGTAGAGTGCTTTTAATAATGTTTTGTATAAGTAAAGGAGAATTTTCCAGAGTAGCAACAAACTGAAATATCATACAAACTAACAGTTGTTGATATTCGGCCTCGTAGGAAATGTCGGATGCATAATCGATTATCGATGAAATATACCTTCCCTTTATATCGACTGGGAAAATTTGAATGTCCCTGTTCTTATCTGGTATTAAATTATAGTATAAACGATAAAACAGAATATAAAGGTAGAAATCGATAATGCACTACCGTTCACAAAGAGGTGAACCATTCAAAATATGAACAGGAAACCACCAACTTATGGAAAAATTTGAAGTGTCTTATGCAATGCAATAAATACATGTAGTTACCTAGCCAATTTTGTACTTCACAGCCAATTAATGTAAACATTATTTAACAGAAAGATATGCACTTTAAATCAGTAATTACATCACATTTAATCACGCATTGAAATAATAACACTAATTTTATGATAGATTGTTTTAAAAATTACTAGTGAATAAAGTATGTGGTATGCTAGCCTCAAATTTAAAAGCTTCCTACTTCTGCTAAGCCTTTCATTAATTCAGAGTGAGTCTTTGATACGAGTTAAAGAGAGTAATGGTGCTTATACACAACAAAACTTCTAGGCAAGAATGTTACGTTTTTTACCACTAGCGCCAACCAGCGGGCAAATATTGGTAATACATTTAAAGTACCGATGGTTTGTCCGCTGGTTGGCGCTAGTGGTAAAAAAATTATCATTCTTAATTAAAAAGTTTTGTTGTGTAAGCATCCTTAGACTCTGCTGATATAAACTATTGCAAGTTGTCAATTTTCAATTATTTTCACAATTTGCGGAAACTAAAACTAAATCAAAGTTAAGTCTTCACTGGATGAAACAAAAGAATTCATGGTGCTGTACCTATTATGTTTCTGAAAGTTCCTTATTGTTTACGGGTAAAGCGTAACACGGTAACGATCAAAGGAAATTTAGCGACACGAGTAAACATTTCCGTTTAATTTAAGAATTAGTGCTGATTCGGTCTGGATAACTTGTTGCTATTTTCATTTAGTTACTTATTTACTGCCTAGAAACGAGAAAACTGGAGTGTAAGCTGTTCCTATATGCTGCTTTATTGGTAAGAACAGGAAGTTCCAGCTAGTAATAATAGAGGTGGCTGGAGTAAAATGTTCCTAAAATAACTTACATTGGTGCGGTCAGAATGTTTCAGTAGGTTTACATAAGTTTGTCTTAAGAAATAAGCGGCAAAGATTAACACGAAAAAGTGCCTCTTTGTTTTATACAGTGTGGACGTAGCTTAAGCGCTTTTAATTTCACCTTAAAAAAATACAAACTATTACTTCAAATGTGAATAAAAATAAACAACCTAAAACATACTATTTTTGTATAAACAGACGCTATAACAAAAATGTAAATTAAAATTTCACTAATTTAATCTTTAGCTCCAATTATATGCTCGTTACTCCATGCGTTTAGTTATATCATGTCACCAAGTTAACTTTTGTCTCATCAATCAAAATTAGATTTGAAATCACTATTTGTACATTTGCAAGTTCAATATTTAATCATGGCGATCAGATGGCTTTAGTTTAACTTACGAAGAATTTGTTTAAGATCAAGTCACGAGGTGTTCAGTAAAATTTGACCTGAAATTTGTAATTTAGTATTCAATTAGCAAACATTCGAATAAATCTTAACAACTTCATCCATCTAGCACGCACTTTATTTGGTAGTTGAAATGCTGACCCCAACTACAAGCAACCATTGTTAGCCTTGGTGATATGCAGGGAAGCAATTCAATTCACCTTAAAATGTCTACGACATTTTCCATCAGGGAACATCATTTCAAAATATCAATATCTGTGGCCAGTTCATTTAGAATTGACTTCACTTTCTTTGAGGATATTTACAGGTAAAACGTTTGTCATTCCTCCCATTCACTTTATTTTTCCTGAGAGAAGCTAGATAAATAATGGACACGAAGAAAAAACGAAGAAAAAAAACGTAAGGTCCATGCAAAAAATTAGTTGACCATAATTTTTTGAAACTAGTCTATTTTCGAGACGCCCACCACATAACAATCCACCTAAAAAACCTACTGTATACAATTTCTTAATAAAATGGCAATGCCTCTTACACAACTAAGTTTAGTTATTATCTATCGTTGTCTATATCGGCTACATAATGAAAATACCTATTGGATTTATAGTTACGGTTTTTTTTCCTACCCAAGGATTTCGCAATAAGCCGCTAAATGTGCAAGCCAATGAAATCACCCAAAATGCATGCATTTCGACAAGCATACATGCACCTATATACGTGCACATCGAGTGTATTGTACTGTATATCCCTGTGTTGTACTTATAATATTAATTTAATTATATTTCAAAATTAATTTCTGAATAAGAGTATCTTGAGCATCATATTTCTTACTTGAGTAATGAAATACATTCACATATTTGCATGCATGCACAATATCATTTTTGCTTAGTTTTCAAAAACTAATTTTTCAAGATACTGTATTTAAAAAGCAAGTAGTCTTTCAAACCATGTAATTGTGTACATAAATTTCATTAGACTCTTATAAGAACGAAAAAATGAGGCATGATTATGAGGTACAAAGCTTTTAATTTATATTTAAAAATTAATTTCCGAATAGTAGCAACCGGAGTTAGCATCACATTTCGTTCCCGAGAAATGAATACTTTCAAATATTCAAGAATAATATTATTTGTTTACTTTTAAAAAAATGAATTTTCTAAGATACAGTATTTAAAAAAAAAATATTCTGTGGAACTATGCTATTGCGCACATGTCATTATACTCTCATGCAAACTCAAAGCATACAGTATAGATCGGTGTGCTAGTTGAAAAATGATTAAGAGGCAAAAAGCCCGTTTATTGTACATGTATGCAGAAAACTTCGTGCCCTTAACATATCTCTTTTCGTATTTTAATGAAAGTAAAGTGACGCATTTTGTGCCATTCGAATGAAGTTTATAAGGGAACTACACTTACTAAGGTATATTCGACGTCCGTGCAATGACTGCGGGGTTAAGACAATTTTAAACAACCTTGAAATGACTTTTTTATCAAACAAGCCAATTTATAAATGTACATGTACAGTATTATACAATGCAAAACGAATAAAAAAGTCATTCGAAGAAATTAAATGGAAGAAACCTGAATGTTGAAGACAAATTGCATTCTTTCAAAACCTCTTACATTGCCAAGGTTTTCCAGTTTTCCTTCTAGTACTGCATGTACAATCTAAAACAACCCATTATTTCCTTCTAAAAACATGCATTCTTACAATGAAAACCCATCATCGCACAACAATTGTCCGTCCCATTAATCTCCAAGCCTATTTTCGAATCTTGAAAGAAGGAAGATCCGGCTTATATTTTTGATATTCTGGTCTATACATGCATGTATATCTTAAACAGGCGACACATGCTGTACAAGTCATATAAATCTAATCATACGTGTTATTGCGAAAATATTGTGTAAGTTATGGTTGGTTGGTTGGTTGGTTTGTGAATTTTTAACTTTGGCCTATTTCTGCACACGAGGTGTAATTATGACTATTCCATAAAAAAGCTGGGGAAACTAGTTGGAAAATAAAAAACTTCCTTAAATATAATCCTGCATGCAAATTAATTGTTTAAAAATATGTTCAGTGAAACTTGGCAATAATCGAAATTAAAACAGACCCAGAGCATGAGACATTAAAAACTCATCCTACCGCAAACAATGGAATCGCGAATATCTTCAAACATGACTTTGACCTATCTAACGTCTTATTTCTCATTTTTTAAATGTACATGTAACTATATCAGGACTTGATGATGCGATGCACGAGAATTTAAAGTGAATATCACATAAAAAGACTGAAAACAATATCGTCATTGGTCAAAGCACTGGACAAGCTGATTCATTCATTCAAGTTTGCAAATAAAAGGAATATAGTGCTAGAAAACTACCAGAACCGAACCTATCGGAAACCACACTGTATTTTCATTTGTCTTTTCTTTTTGTAAAATAATTTCCGGAAAACCCAAACACAGCGCACATTTATCTGTGGTTCCCCAGATTTTTTTTAAATAAGACCCAATTTTCAGAATGGCACAACCTTTCTAAACCCTTCCCCATAACGGGAAAACTTCATATCACGCATCTCCTTGATTATGTAAGACAGTGAGGAGGCGGGTCGCGGAACACAAGAAATTTATTTATTTTCGCGGCGCCCGGTAAGCTACACGGGCTGGCGCACGCAACTGCCGTGCGGAGAGCGGTTACGCGTTCGATGCGCGAAAACAAAGTTACCGGGATCTTCTAGATCCGTGACGGGGAAGGGGCCACTGGGATCCGGACAGTCGCAGTCCACTGGCGAGGACATCAGGCTTGGCATCGATCTCTCGGTCACTGCGGCGGTGTGATTTCGGCGACGATCGGTGGAACACTCGGTCGCGATAGCGTTTACGCGTGACGCACGGTCCGCGGACGTCAGGCACGTCCTGGTGGCTGTCCCGTATAATAAGCGCACTGTGGCTTGGCTCCGATCGGGGCACGA
>JAQGBX010005976.1:0-13025 GCA_034698745.1 Megaphyllum sjaelandicum
TCATAAGTGTCGGATGAAGCTGTGGCTGTGGTATGAAAATGTTTGCTAAGCGTGAATTATGCCCGTTCTCGGGGGGGAAATACACTAGGTATTAGTGACATTTTATTATATTTATTTACGATGGCTAGGAAGGGGGAATTGCTTCTAGGCGACCTTGGGAACCGATACTAGCATCGGCGCGATCTTTTAATTGAAACTTCGATTTGTCGTTCTGTGGTTTTGTCGTAGACTTACTCTTTTTGCCTTGTGGCTATGCGTTGCCTCGAATTGTCGATATTAAAGAACTTGTGCTTTTTGTTTTCTATCTGCTTGTTAGTTGGCTTACTTATCTCGATCCCGATAGTTCTCTTACGATCCGGGTTTAGAACTTCCTTACAATAGGTACGCAAGGTGGAAGTTCCATCAATGTGTAAATTATTAATCCGTTTTCCTAACAGGTTAACAAATGTGTTGCATATCCTTGTTTTTAATTAAAAAAAAAACAAATATGAAAAGACAAATGGAATGTGGACAAGGTGGTGTTTCATATCACACTGCAAGAATTAAGGTACTAAAACAGCTAAAAAAGGTGTTTTGACTTGTTACAAATACTGCATCTTTTTCTGGTGTTATGGAAAACCTCTGCGATAGCGTTTTATGAAATACCTTATCTTAAAAGATGTTCCAGAATACCATAAGAAATTTTCCACAATGCCATAAGAGGTGTTTTTTTTTCCAAAACACAGTATTTAAAAAAACTGATAAATGTGACTCTTTTTTGATTCAATGTAAGGAAATGCGGATGAATAACTTCTACTTTGTGGCAAAACGTTATTTCCATTTAATCTTTATTTATTTCACCGGGTAAAATCCTGGTATTTAGCACTATCGGTTTATGGCTTAAACAGGAAGCTTTGACACAAATTCGCCGTTGGTTCAGAGTTTTTGCATACATTTTTGAATACATCCCCAGACATATTTCATAAAGAACATAAAGAAACTAAATGTTTAAAATCATAAATAATAACGCCTACATCCATCAATCCGACGGCGACATTATAAACGCAAGGATTATTAGTAGGAACCTTGTTATGATGCGAAAAGAAAACTTTCATTTGGAATGCATCGGTGCATTCATTGAAAACAAGCCGAAAAAGCGGGTCGTGTAAGTGAATACTGCCATTCAGCCTTATTTACATCAAGAAAGCTTAAAACGACACATTGATGCACATTTAATCGAGTGTGATAGCTTTCGACAAAACAAATAATGAAAGCATAGACTTTCCTATAATCTCTCCAGACTTAGGTTCCTTATTTCACTGAAGGCTCAAAAGTAAACATCTCATTGAAATTCTGCTGGTCTTTTGTCTGAAGCATTTGCGCGTGGATTTCCTGAATTAAAGTTTTTTTTTTCTTTATTGTTGCATGCTAACAAATAGAGATCGAAATCTTGTACCACCACAGGCTATGAAAAAAAACCATCACATTCAAACGAAGCTTGTGCAGCTTCAAATACGGCATACTAATTTATAAATCGACCTGCATTGTGCATAGGAATAATGTCAACAACTTTTATAAGAAAATGAAATTTGCAACCTAATACCTGCAATGCTAACATTTTAGGAACATATATAGTTTAAACGAAGGGTTATTAATTAATTTTTTTCGCCTTCTAATAGTTTGATTTACCTACCTTTGGGCTATTTATGATCATAACATATTAATTTAACTATAAGTTTTTTAAAATTTTCTAGAATCCAAAACTTAAAAACGGGAAAATTAGTCGCGACGGTTTAAAATTAGGAAAGAGATTTGGAGAAATTTAAAATGTTATAAACAAAAAATACATGTCATAGTATTTATTTTGAAGATATAATTTTAACATTGGAGACGTTACGCTTTAATACATGTAATGTAGCTTGCAATAATATTATACATTTAGATTGATTCTCCCTTTTCCGAAACTACACAAACCGAAATATTTCAAAATCCAAAACTTGAGCACCGACATGAGGTCAAAAAGTGGAACATTCACACGTGTTCCTCTTGATTCAATGTTAGTGGGTTGAAGGTAAGGGCTTTAGGGCGCAAAGACATCACGTTGGATCAAATTTGGGTGCCCCCTTCAGGATGTAGGGGGAGGGGCCATGCAATGTACACAAATCGTGTTTTATGTCCAAAATTGTCCAAAAATTAATAAAATGTTATATTAATTTTTAAAGGTCATGTGTATAAGTTGAATACAAACATTTAAATGAATTTCACGTTTAGGCTTGGCTCCAACAGTGTTGTCTCCCAACCTCAACATACTGTATTTCATTACGTACATTATATTCAAAGATTAAAAAATCTAAAATTAAAACCCAAAACATGTCTGGTCCTGAGCATGTCGGATAAGGGAGACAACCTGTTATGTACAATTTGCATAGTATTGATTTCTATCACGAACAGTTGTTAAAATTTTTTACCCTAAGTATACAAGTAGGCCAGCTAGTTGTCAGAATATTTCCAGAAAGATCAAAACTTTAATTCTTGGTTCTAAAAATTCAGCGAATGCAGAAACTCGCCTAATCATCACCCGGAAGGCTGAGCTTCAAAGAATTTTCTTTAGCTAACATAAAAATAGCTTTGGTGAACATATAACCCGTGTTTCGTTATCTACAGCAAAGAGAAACATACATTTAAGATTTTTTTCTTTCTTGATTTAACGAACTCTACGTTAACTTTATCCAACTCTACCTTGCTTTAGCTACCATCGTTTCCCCTTATCTTTCAGAATGCATTTTCCTTGAGGAAAAATGACTTTATGGAAAAAGATTACGAACACCCACCGCTGCCATAACCAACAACATCATATTGTGGGTGAAAATAGAAAGACACGTATAGCCGTGTGTTATGGGGAAAATAAATCTGTGGAGCGTAAAGAACTGTGTAAATAATAAAAAAAGTCATAAAAATGACCCAAAAAACTGCTTTTATTAAGGCTAGTCGCCAATTCGTAAAATTCACTCAACGCCTTCGTTACGTTTATAGCAACTGTTGTAAATTCTTTTATTTTTTATTATCTCGATTAGCAAAAAGCCATTTGTTTAGTGGTATTTCAAAGGATATTCCGCAGATTTTTTGCGTCATTCCTCTTAAGAGAATACACCAGGGGTCCATTCTTTGTTGGAAATTGGAATTACCGCGAAGAAGGAATAGACTTCCAAATTCAGATAAGGAATTCAAAAATTGTGGAAAATTAAATTATTCTATAAGTGAATAGGGTAAATAGCATGTGACTTAATTTCACATATTTTTAAGAAAACAAATTACCCACCCCGAAATGGTGTTTTATACAATAAAAATGAAATTTTTAATTCATTTAAAAATAAAGCACATTAAATTAAAAATCAGAAATTCCCACTCCCGAGCCATATGGTCCATATTACCTATACCACAATATTTAATATGCTACATAAAATACAGCGTTAAATACAAGTATACTTGTAGTTAATGCTGGATAATTAAGTTTACTGCATGGTAACATCAGATTATCCAATTTTTTTTTGTTATGGAACGTTAATGCAGATATAGAAACAACTATTTTATTTCCAGCCCTAGCCCAAGCGATGTGTATTTTTACATAAATCTGGAAATTACAATTAATAATGCAGATAGAAGCAACTTTATGTATTATTTCCTATCCCGTTCCAAACGATTGTGTTTTAACATATGAGATTTATGAAATTTAATAAATTAATAATGCGACTTTTGATATTAAAATTCGATTAAACTTAACGCTTTACATTTAAACACATTCATTATTTTGACTGCAATTAACCATTACAATTAATAATGCAGATAGAAACAACTTTGTTTTATTTTATGGACCGTCAAACACGAATGAACATGCATTTTAATATGCTATAGGCTACTTATGGAACGTTTTGAAATTTAAGGGATTAAATATTCCACTTGTGACATTAAAAGTCTTAGATTCATAAACTTCCAAGATATTTACTACAATAAAAATTAAAGAAAATAGAAATGGAATTTTCTTTCTTATTGCCAGCCCTTTCGAAAACGAATTTATTTTAAAGTAATTATTCAATTTTTGAAAGCTAAGGGATTAAATATGTGACTTTTGACATTGACATTTAATGTAATTGTCAGTTTTTAATTGGAAAACTTTAAAGATTTTGGCTGCAAAAAATAATTACTAGTTACAGTATAATGCAAATAGAAACGACTTTTGTATTATTTCCAGATCTTTCCTGAACAATTTTATGTATTTCAAAGTATTTGTTGCTTGAAGCTGGTGATGTATATTAAAGTATTTGTCGAATTTCTGAAATTTAAAAGATCACATACGTCTTTTAAATTAAAATTCGATGGAAATGACAGTTTGGCATACAAGTTGTAAAAAAGCATTCAAGATTTTCGTTTCAATTAATAATTACTGGTGATAGAGCATATCGAAACATCTAATCACTTCAGCCCACTCCAAAACAAATATACTTCAACGTAATTGTTTAACTTTAGAAATTTAAGATAAATGCGACATACCAAATAATGCCGTATGGTGCATTGCAATAATCAATGCTGCAAGCAAAATTGTTTTTTTGCGAATCTTTTAAAGTCTTTGAACAGATATACTGTCCATGTACATGGATAAATTTTACAAGTACATGTTTAAATGCATAAAGTGCATACAATGATGCACTTGAAATGCTTCTTTGCTTGTTTGTGGATTTTGTTTCTTAGTTTTTTTTAGTTTTTAATAAAATTACTAACAGGTTGCTGAATAGGATGGATATATGAGAATTAACATTTCATGGACATCTGCTAATACGAAATGCGATCCACTGCATTCTATTGCCAGGGAATTGATTTACGATTGTAGATCCAATTACTTCGATGCAATTATTGGAATTTAATAACATTTCAACATGTTCTCGAATAACACAATGATGAGTTTGACAATGACGAACGAATGACGACATACTGACATTTTTTGCATTGATGCAAATTGCAAAACTTGTAGAATTTGGCAGCCATCTTGGAAGGTTCAACATTCTGTCCGGCTAATTTAAGTTGGTTTTTTTTTATTACGGAATTTGTGTTGGCTTACTTTTTTTTTAAAATTACAATTAAGTGTTGGTCAATTTACGTAAATACCACACCATTTTCAAAATTTCGTAACGTAAATTTTAGAAATTTTCTTGGGTAAATATTGTAAACTTTTTAACATATTTCTATGGCCTTTTTTTTTCAACATTTTTAAAGTTTTTCGAGGACAACTTTGCCAAACTTTTAAAGTTTTTCTAGGTCAATTTTGAAAAATTCTCAGTAATTTCCGTTCTAGTTCTCTAATGTTTTTTTCTCTAAATTCTCGAATTGATCATTGGTAAAAAAAAGTTTTCTTTGTTTACTTTTAAAAAAATTAAAAAAATGTATTGATCAATTTTGCATAATTTTAAAACTTCTTATGGGTCAATTTCATTAAATTTTTGAAGCAGACAATGTTTTGTAGCTTTTTGTGAATTTCCCATAATTTAGAAAATTTTGGAATACGCATACTGGTGGGGAGTGCTGAGCCTATTGTGTTTGACGCTTTACCAGGGCGTCAAACATACAAGCTACATGTACGTGTATACCATCATCGTAGCAACTGTTTTTCACGTTGATTGGAAGCGAAGAATTCTTATACATGAGAAGAAAGGTTTTCAGAAATGTTCGGGAGCTGATCAATTACGCTTGCCAGAAACCAACATCCATGTATATATGTTAGAAGTTGGGAGTAAACGTGCATTGACGAAGATATACGAGAGCGCAATTTGGATGGCAGTTCCGCCTTGGCAGGTAAATGAGCTGGAAATCGGTTCGAAATTGCGCTGAAAAAATAAGCCTTGCAATAGAATCCATCATTGGCATAGATGCTGGTTGCAAGATGTAATCTGCGCAATCTTTTGCAATTTAACGAGGAAGGTATACGTGACCAGGCGAATTCTTAAGCCTCCGAAAAAGTTCAAAACTGTTCATTCAACGAGCAAATAACGGACTGGCCATGCAATTAGAGTTCAGAAGAGTTATCTTCTTAGTTAGAACAGATTCAGTGATCATATGCCTGGTTTCGAGACCAATAACGAACTCGATTCGTAAACAGTAGCCTATATTTAGATGGCACTCTGAATACCTGACAGAACCTTCGCGGATTGAAAAATTCTTATGCTGACATTCCAAGAATTCTGATGCGGGACATTTTAAAAATTCTGATGATGACGTTTGAAAAATTCTGATGATTACGTTTGAAAAACTCTGAAGATGACGCTCGAAAAATTCTGATAAAGACATTCGAAAAATTCTTATTATGACATTCGAAAAACTCTGATGCTGACATCTGACAACTTCTGATGCTGACATTCGAAAAATACTGATGATGACCGTTCGAAAAATTCTGATGATGACGTTTGAAAAATTATAATGATGGCATTTGAAATGTTTTGATGATGACGTTTAAAAAACACTGATGATGTCGTTTAAAAAACACTGACGATGACAATTGAAAAATTCTGACGATGACAATTGAAAAATTCTGACGATGACAATTGAAAAATTCTAACGGTGACGCTTGAAAAATTCTGATGGTGATATTTTATAAATTCCAATGACGACATTTGAAAATTATTGATCACGTCATCATAATTTTATTGTATGTCGTCATCATTTTTTATGTAGTTCAATGTTAAAAAGAAATGCAGTATAGCTAGCACAGCTAAGCTAAGGTGTTTTTGTATCATTAGATGATGATTTGAGCGTTGAAATGTCCAAAACATTCTGTATTTAGAAATAAATTGTCCCGCAAAAGTGGACGAAATTTCCAAAGAGGAGTAGTGGTTTGGCATTACCGCATCCGACACAACAGCGTCTCAACGCAATCAATGATGGTCGATTTGGAACCATTGATTTTCCACAACCTTCCTTCGACTTTGATGCCTCCGCTTTTTTTCCATTGAATTTTTTTTCCCTGATCGACCAGTGCCAAAAGGCCACTGTTGGGCAATGCGATTTAGTCACGAGACGAAGAGATGGAGGACGTCAAAAAGGCCGATTAATTCCGCCATGCAATAATAAATGAAGTCCTTGTCACAAATGTACTTTGTATCAACAGTGCGTCATCGTCATACGCAATGATTTTCGTCTAACTTAATTTTCTCATTAAAACCAGTACCTAATGCGCGAGTTCACTTGTGGATTCTAAGCCCAAACGCCTCTTGCAATCATTTGCAAACACCGGATGCAGCAACTGGTAGTAATTTGTTGTCGATGTTGTTAGCAGTTTGGCTTATTTCTGCGCATAAATCCGAGCGCATCACAGTTCGCCGAATGTTGAGCACTGATTAGGTATCAAAACACCTCTCTAGGGAGAACCAACTGTTTCTGTGCTAATTGACGACAACTCGCTGGGATTTCAGCTGGAACTTGTTCATTGCTGCGCTAACAACAAATTGAGCGGCGCCAGTTAATGTGAACAAATGCGATAAGAAAGGTGGGAAATATCACACTTGCCACACACAACTCATTAAAGCTGTACTTAAGTGTCAACTGGACTGCTCTTTCTACGAGAAAAGTTGAAATTTGTCCAAATTTTGCAGAAACAGCTGATAACTTCAAATGCATTTCAATGTAACATTGCGTTTCTCACCCCTAGCTCCATTTCAGCTGAGATTACCCACGCTCACGCTGTATCTGTCAGATATATACGTTTCGATATTTGCATAAATTTGTTAAGCATTAAAAATTTACAGTAATACTACCGAATGGAAAATGAACAATAGTTTATACGTTTTAATCAAAATACACCGTAAATTAAAAATATATTTTGCTAAATTAATTATCAAAATTTAAGGTTGTTATTTCCCCCATTTACGTAAGAAAAGTTGCAACAGTTATACATGAACGTGTATAAAATAACTCAATAGCAGAAATAACGAAAAAATCGTTAAGAATTTAAAAAAAAAACTTACGAAAATAGTCGCGCTATATATCTCACGAATTAAATGGCTCTTTTCTACCACAGTTGATGATTACATAAAACTTAAAATGCTCATGTCCCTGAACTTGAGTTAGTATGATAGAGGAAACCACAGTCTAAATACACAAACTGTCGTCGAGTTAAAATATGTTTCGATTATCTCTCAGATAACAGCGTGAGTAA
This sequence comes from Megaphyllum sjaelandicum, assembly GCA_034698745.1. Lineage (NCBI taxonomy): Eukaryota > Metazoa > Arthropoda > Diplopoda > Julida > Julidae > Megaphyllum > Megaphyllum sjaelandicum. The sequence goes on from JAQGBX010005976.1 coordinate 8,180, forward strand.
TCGAGTGTTAATGTGGGTACGTTTTAGATACTGTATTTGTGTAATTATTGTAATTGTGCATTTTAATTCGTACGATAAAGGAACACATTCTTAATAAGTTTTAGCAAACCTTTCACGTCATTTATGCAAGACAGCTGAACTTCCTTAAGTCGAATCTCAAGTAACGTGAACATTTTTTCCAGTTTAAACGTTAGTTCGTATTATCAAACGTCAGAAAAAAACACGACTTCCGCAATGTTAACTAAAGTTGCCTCGAAGAAATTATCATTATTCGTTTATAACCCAGGATGGGCACTGAAAATGAGTTTATACGATCAAAAATTCGTATAAAGTAAGTTTTCTAATCGAAAATCTGTTTTGCACATCAGTCCGAAAGCTCTTTTGAACAGCTATTTCAACATTAAATGAAAATAGTGGCATCTTTATGAATCCTCTGACTGTTCTTATGACCAATTTCAATTTTAAGACATGCCAAACCTTGCAAGGTAATCAGGCATGACGTTTGGATACGCCTCCTTACATGGAATGTTTATCTAAACAAACAAATGTTTTCCAGGAAATCTAAGCAAAGCAGACCATTGTTTGCGGATTAGGTTTCCAGAACTTATACAAATTTGGGGTTTCATATTATTCCAGAAAACTATTCATTTTTTACAAGATACTGGTTTCTGCACAACCGAGATAATAATGCATAATATCGGTGGTTAGGTTGCCAAAATTTGTTAACAGTGTTGGTAGGGTGATGATATTCTAAGAACTGAATTCGGTTTATCGATCAGATTTTACTTACATCGTCTATCTAAACTTACTTTAGGATTCACCTGATGACCCGGGTTCTTTGAATTCCAAAAACTACGTTCGCAGTGATTGTTAAGAAAGTTGCCAAAAATGAGTTGAAACGTGATAACCGCAGGGTCGTCCAAATTCACTTTTAAGTGCTCTCAAGGTTTCTGTTCCGAAATATTGGTGAGCAACGATGAATGCAACGTGGAATCAAACCCAAAAATAATAAGGGGCCAATCAACATTCAATTCAGAAAGTGCCTTTCTTGGAATTTTTTAAAAAAAAAAATTTTTTTCTCAGAAATCTGAGCTTCTATGACGTCTTTTTGATATCGACGACATTTTTCGGAAGCACAATTCGATTTGGATTGAAAAGAATCTCGAATGAAGATCTGGGTGGTTTTAAGGCTTCCGAGTTTTTCAACCCCGTGTAATAAGCGCCATTCATGCCTCATCATGGCGCAAAACTAAAAAATGGTGGCTTCGGTAGAAAATGAAGCCATGTGGCGGCAAAAGGGGAAAAAAAGTTAAATTACACTCTAATTAGATCATTCGAGAGCGTAAACTCATTATGAATATACCAGAAATGAAAATGAAAATGATAGTTCACTATATGCAGTAAAACCTCATTGACAAGAACTCACTTAAAGAAATATCTGATAGTACGAAATTATTTCCAGTTTCCGGCCTTGGGTATGGACCAATAATGTTGATTTCTTCGTTTAAGTCGAATTCTGAATTCTGATAGTACAAATTTCAATAAGAATTTTCAAGTTGCTAAGCATTCGCGCTATGTTACGTCAAGACTAACTTCAAACAATGTGACTACAGTAATTATACGTTATAACGGCGAAATTACCGATTAAAGTTGAACCATGCACTTTCCCATTCATATACATGTACTTTCAGTGAGGTATACATGTATTATTTCCCACTAACTTCGATAAAACTTTAGTTCTTATTGTTGAAATCATGTTTTGTCTGACTTCCGATAATACGAACTAAGATTTAAACGAACACATTTTTATCTACATTTTCAACAATAAACTAATTAAAACAGGTGCTTATGCAACACTGAAGTCACAATTTGATAAAGGTGTCAATGTTCACCGCCCTCAGCATATCAGGGATTTCTTTTGATAAATATAGCCTAGACAGGAATAATGCAAAATAGTAGGCGAAATTACACGTGCCACCTCGTTTACATTTTTTTAAATATTTATTATAACTATGTTTAAACAAAAATGAGGATGTTTTAACGTTTCTATAGGCAACATGCTATTTACAAGTCGCATCCGCCTTATTGCAAAATGAGAAACTACCCAATCACCCTAATTAAATATAAATATAGATTAATTACGTAAAAGAATAGGAAATGCCTTCCTCCACATATGCTATACATGTATATACCGGGTGGCCATTTATTATGATTTGTCAAAAATCTTTTAAAATAAATAGTAAACGTAAAATTTATCAAAATTCAAGATTAATAATATCAACTTGCCTTTTAAATTACGTGAAAATTACGTGAAAAGGTATCTTTAGAATTTTCATTGGGACCCCCATTTTTTGTGCAAATTTTTATAAGTTTTGTCTGAAAGATTTTTTTGGTATCAACTTCGATGCTGCTGTAATCGATGTTTGAAATCTGCCTAATGCGCCTTTCACTTTTTTCAGCAGGCATAGCACTGCTACCTGTTGAACAAAAGTGAATGGCGTATTAGACGATTTCGGACATCGATTACAGCTACATCTAAGATGATGCCAGAAAAATGTTTTAGCCAAAACTTATTGTGTTTAAAGCGCAGATCCACAATTTGCAAAAAAGAAAAGAAAAAAGAAAAAAAAATGGGGTCCCATTGGAAATTCCAAAGAAACCCCCCAGATCCCCCGTAGGGGGCCTCTTCATTTTCACGTAATTTAAAAGGCAAGTTGATGTTATTAATCTTGTATTTTGATGAATTTTCCGTTTACTATTTATTTTAAAAGATATTGGACAAATCTTGATAAATGCGCCACCTGGTATACAGTGTAGAGGCTACAATACTTAAAGTGATTCGCAATTCAACTCCGTCGATTTGCAAGCTAAAAATTGTGGCTAAACAAAGACACATAATGCTCACTGGTACAATTTAGTGACGAATATTCAATCATATCGAGCAACGTTTAGAAAAAAGGTTTTACTAAAAAATCAACGAATGGTAAAATTGTATGACTAGAATAGAACTAGATCTCCACGATTCCGCTTTTTCTGATTAGTTTCTTGCATCTAGGAGGCACTATGAGGGTTGCTTTTTTAAGGCACATTTTGTTCAGATGACACACGACACCAAAGATTGAAAGTGACCTTTTAGAAAAGTCAAAATAAAATCGATAAGTGTACGTGCCAAAATCAGCAACAGCAAACACCATTTTATGGTAATGGCACGACACACCCTATATTCTATACGCTTGTTTAATTTCAGAATTTGACTTTCGTTTTTTTATTAAGTCGATTTCTACTGTACGCCGGCGATGAAATGTGAGATACAAGCAGGAAACAGTGAAAAAATAAGAAAGTGATAAGAAAAGAGTGGGTAGAATAGTTATTTTAAAATGGTACAATTCTTCTATCGTGTTTTCCCGATTATATGACCGGGTCTTGTTTTAATGTTTACTCTAAAAAACGCATTAGGACTTATTTTCAGGGGACGTCATATTTTTTATGTACAACAACCAAACACATTTTGCACTCATTTTGTCTGGATGACAAAATATTATTCCCTTTACATCTTCCAATAAATCAAGTGTCAATTGATGACTTACGAGACAGGAGTGGCAACAAAAATGATGACCCTTACCGTAATAATGATGGTTCACACAAAACGACAACCATTGCAAAGTGGTTTTATCATTATATAGTAAAATCTCTTGTTTATCCGTTTTCATACCACTCGTGGGAATTCACCACCTTTGCTTAATGGAAAAACCCAAACTAGGGCTTATTTTTAGGGGTAAAAAAATCTTCAAAAATCATGCTAGGGTTTATTTTATGAATAGGTAGTATAATCGGGGAAACACGGTAGGAAAAAGCGCAGAAAATAAACGAATTTCATGAATTCTCTAACATTTTTTATAATGTATGCCATATGGAATGTGTATGGAAAATAAATTATTTTTTTAAAATGTTTTAATGAATGAATTCGACTTTTTATGGAAGTTTTGGAAATTTAATGAATATAGTATATTATTTAAAAATAGGGTCTGCATGGCATGATAATTAATAAGTCATCCATCGGAGTTATAAATGTTCGAAACTGAAGTATCTATATTTTCATAACTCGAGTATACATACAGTATGACCTTATTATAGTTCTGTTTTCAGAGACAATAGGAAAAGCTTATGTTGTATTCCGTGGGCGTTCTCCCAAAACGCGCCAAAACATATGCTATATTCACAATTCAGCATTAAATTTCATCAATTACAATTACCATGATTTATTTCATATTTTGATTAATATTTAACTTAAAAGTGTAAAATGAACAAATTTTATTAAATGATTTTTTTTATTGCATATGAAACGTCGAAGTTTTACAGTCGTGCATGATGAAGATTCATTTCATGCCGTGAGCGTGGAACTTAATCATCGTTTTGAAAATAATAGAATAATAAACCAATAATGTACTTTATCCATATACATGTACATAAGAAGTGCATAGCAACCGAACTTGTATTTTCATTACTATAAAATAAGATGAGTATATCAAAAGAAGTGAAAAGATGGTAATTTTACCAATTTCTTTTATACTATATTATCACGCTATTTAGAGGTTGAAAGCAAACAAATTATTAAAATGGTAGATTAGTCAATGCCATTATTATGTGAAACACCTGCCAAAAAGGTCCCATTTGAAGTGTATTTTTCAGGATAAATCAATGCATTTCATATAAAACTAGCTCTGTCCGGCCACGCGTTGCTGTGGCTTAGTCTGGTGATAGCCCTCTATGATACCTCCTGGCTCCACCCCCATCCCCGGTATCATCTCTTTCAATTTCCCCCTCTCCATCTTCCCACCGGTATCAT
>JAQGBX010005977.1:0-13024 GCA_034698745.1 Megaphyllum sjaelandicum
CGAAAAACGTGAACAATTATGAAAATTTTTAAATGAGAGAGAATTTCAGAGAATTAATGAATGATCATGGGCCCCTTTTTTGGTGGGCCCCTAGGCTTGAGCCCTGTCAGCCTTATGGATAATACGGCCCTGTATAATGTACATGTAACACCGAGACACGTACTGATCGAAGACATTACGATACCATCATACCACAATTTCCGTCCAAAGTCGAGTTGTTTGAACTTGTTTCATATACATGTAGATGTTTTGTGGCGCCACTAGTGCAGATTAGCAATTTCTCAAATAACAGTAAAAACTGCGCAAACCTTTATCCTGTTTCGAATATTTTTATTGGCCATTAGCAGTCACGGAATTGCGTGCGGAAAATGATATATACAGTATATAATATTTGATATCGCGAAATATATGCTACGAACATTAAAGAAAGAATTCAATGTAAAAAAAAAAGCATCGATGACGTCAGATAGTAGACAGCGGCTCCTAGCGGGTAATTCCGCGCATTCAAAAATATCCGCCTACGTTTGAATTCTGGGTTCGTTTTAATTTTCGAGTGCGTAGGCTAGCGCGGATTGTCTTCTTATTTATATGCCTCACTTCTAGTGTAAAAATACAAACGACGATAAGGTAGGCATGGATTATTTACGTTTGTTTATTTTTAACGCTACGCGGATAGATTTATTTCAAAGGTTTCTTTGGAATTAGATGATAACACCGAGTGGAATGCGTAGGACAAAGTGAAAGAGGCCATTAAAAAAAAGATGTATTTATTTAAAGTCGGAATGTCTACCTCTAGATCCATCCATTGATCGACCACCCTCAATGACGTTTTCAGCCCCCCTCCTCTCTTATTTCCTGTTACAAACGCCGAGAAACCTACTTTCCTATCCACCAGTGTTTATGTTTAAAAATTGCCGTCATTCCTCAGACATTTTTGGTCATGGGCAAACATGCGGCGCCATTCAGAAATGAGCGTGCCTATCGGATGGGAAGATTAGTCAAAAATGATGAGGAGGAAGTTCTCCTTACTGTAAAACTGTGTAGAATTTGGCATTCGATGAATGGTATGGATGTCCATCCCCCGCAAAAATGTTACGGATTACTTCTTTTTGTTTTGCTATTTAAGGCATTCGTTTAGAATGCGGGGTGTACCAGTAAACGGTATCGGAATGTTACTTCGATTCCGATAGATGGCGCCATTCACAAATATAGGAATTACTGGTTCCGTCTACAGTATATAGCCCAATACACAATATCAGATAACAACCACTGTTTTGACAAAACCAAAAAATAGAAAATCACGTTTTCTTGTTAAGTTTTCCCTGCGCATCCAGTGTCGGTATCTCGCTTTCATCTGGTAAATCTAGGCCAAAACTTCTTGGCGGTGGCGCTATACTATCAACGCTTGGTATTGATGATACTGCAGTCGACAGCATATATTGTTTATCGTGACATCGTCTGTCGTCTGCTGAGTTTGTCAATATGGTTTGTTGCAGTGTGTACGCTCAGGTTTTGCGAAACTAGTTTGTATTAATTTTTTATAGAAACTAGTTCCCGTTGAAAGTTTGGGGTTTGTGGTTTTTAGTTTAGGTTCGGTGGCTAATGTGTACCCGACTTTTAACAACAAAAAATTGGAATGTCACCAAACCTCATTCCTGCGGAACCATTCTCCGGAAACCATGACCTTGTCACCTTGAATGCCGCGTTAAAGGTCATCCATTTTCCAATTCCGAGTTTTTTGCAGATACATGTACATGTATCTCAGAAACCACTGCAGATACATGTAGGATCCTAGTGTAATTTAGAAAGTTGTAGGGCAATGCATAATTTATGTAATAACGTTGGTTTTACATTATTTCTTTTCAAAACAAACCAAAGCGCGTTGGAATTTTTTACTCCGCGAGTGACCATACAATGTGCAGGCTGAATCTGCATGACACCATAGCTTTGTCGAACGAGAAAATGGTAAACAATTGATAGATCACACTTACTAGAATCACGCAACATGATATTGTCATAACAAAATTATTTTTTGGGTTCTACTGTATGCGTGTTGTCAGTGCACATTCGAAGTGATCATAATCTCCCAGTGTGGTTGTCTTAACACATGATAATTGCCACAATTGTAGCGCAAGTGTGATCGCTCAGGTTTTAAAAATTTCATGAAGTTTCATGAGTTTGGTTTCCTTCTCGTTTCAAGTTCAAAGTTTTTTGCATTTAGTTATGGTTTTCGCATAGTGTTTCCTGGCCACTTCTACAAGAAGTTTCCCATACATGTACAATGGCTCAACGTGAAAACGATACACCTGCATTCAACGACTGTGTATCCAAGGGAAAATCTATTTTTACAAAAAAAATACTGTTTAGATGACAATATGTATTTACTTACATATCGAAATACAAATAAACACCAGCAATCCCTACAATTAATTAAAAGAACATAAAATATTCAAAGAAATCAATGTCAAAACGAAAATGATATACAGCAAGTTTAGGTCAAAGTCAAAATGATACAGTTTCGTATTGAGTAAAAAAAAGTAATTAGCCGTTGAATTCTGTGCAAATTAATAATTGGTTGGCGAGCCGTTCTGGCATCTGACATCCTGTAGGCGTTTGGAGTACGATTCCACACGTTTTTTTGTGAAATCAGGACTAATCTTGTCCCATTCTTCTTGCAGGCGTTTTTCAAATCTTCATTGTTGGCAATTGAATGTTTTCTTATTTCCAACTCCAGCTTGGCCCCAAAGGTTTTCAATCACATTTAGGTCTGGTGACTGAGCTGGTGTTTTAAACAATTTGGGAAAGTTGTATAGGCACCTCTCCTTCACAATATAAGATGTGTGCTTTGGATCATTATCTTGATACGTAGCATAAACACATCTTTAACATTCAATTTTTCTGCACTTGACTTTAAATGATGCCCTTGATGAAGAGCAGATTTCCAGGTCCAGCAGCAGACATAAAGCCCCAACGGCTGATTACTTTTGTTTACTCAATATGAAACTGTATCATTTTCACTTTGACCTAAACTTGCTGTAACTTTCTTTAAAAGTTTGAATATTTTGTTCTTTTAATTAATTGTAGGGATTGTTGGTGTTTATTTGTACTTCGAGATGTGAGTGAATACATATTTCATTTTTATTGCCATCTAAACGGTATTTTCTTGTAAAAATAGATTTTCCCCTGCATACACAGTCGTTGAATGCAGGTGCATCATTTTCACGTTGAGCCAATACAAGAAAATGAACATTTCTTCTCGGTGTCGTAGGCGCTATCATGGAAACGTCAGTTTTTCTCACGTGTATCGCTTAATAGTGGTTTAAACTGACTTATTACGTAATGACTTTACTTTACCATAGATCATGCAAGAAATGCGTTTTTAAGATAAAGTAAAGCTCTCGTTAACTTCGTAGTAGAAACTGAAAGTCAAAACAATGAAAGGATGGGAGATTTAGTCTGTGCTTGCGCCAAGCCTGTCGTTGCGTTTGTGAATTATTATGGCGTACCGCTATTTCGTCATACTGTAGGACAGTTGTGCCTCGAGCACTTTTACAGAATGGAAGAATAGATGGCGAGCTGTTATTCTGAAATGGATCATGTTGCAAAAGCATTTACTTGTAGCAGCGTAACTTGGGCAGTTTTTTTATCGTTCAAATGCACCGCATTGAATAAAACCCATCATGGATGCCAATGGAATATTGCATTGTTATGTTGCACTGTATTGTACATGTATACAGTATACACTAAATATACTAGTAAGTTCGAAAATATTGTATTCGAACAACGTAGTAGTTCTACATGCAGATGTCACTTAAGATTGCGACTAGTCCCATGTTGTCTAGTGGTTAGGATACCTGGCTCTCACCCAGGAGGCCCGGGTTCGATTCCCGGCATGGGAACATTTTTTTCATAATAGAAACTTGCTGATTACTAAATTATAACATACCGTGATTATCATCCACTTCGAATCACTGTGCTGTGATTTTTTTCAAATTTCCGTGATATTTTAATGTAAACTCGAATGTTATTACACTGTAGCTGATTTTTTGATTTCAATTTTTTACTTAGCCATCTTGATGTTAGAGATGATACAATGCAGATGATCTACAGCGTAGTTTGAAATACCTGTTCGTAAGGTGTGTAAAGTAATTTACATGTACTTCCTACTAATGAAATCCCCCTTTAGATGCATGAATATACAGTATGGTTTCCTCATACATTATTTGTTCAGCATTTATCGATGTTTGCTGAGCTTTACTTTATCTTTGACATTTAAACGATGTTGTCAATCCTTTCAAAATTTGGGGCGCAACATAGAGATTTCGGGCGCTAGACGTCAGCTGACCAGGCTATTTGAACATCGTCGATCCGCGGCCGGATACTCCGGCAGAAGATCTACGAATCGTACTCTGACAGTCGTGAAGTCATGCGCGTTCACTCTAGCTGTGTTAATAATCGATTCGCTTTCGACTTCCGTCCGAATGGTCGTCATTCCGATTTTCGTCTTTGGCCGCCCACCGCGGCATCGTCCGGAGGCCGTCGCCGATGGGGGTCAAGGCCGTCGCCCCCATGCGAGGCACGCGACGCGCCAGGCATTCCTCGACGCATTCCGCGCATGACTGGGGAAATCCCACCAAATTGGGGCAAAAAGTATTCTGGTCAAGGTTGGCGTTCGCCTCGCTTTTTTTTGTATTTATTTACTCGAGCGTATCAAACGCGGCTATTTTTGGCCGCGGAATCCGCGGGAGGTGGGCGATGTCTTAGCCCCAATTTCGCCGGTGCAACGCTCTCGACCTGACCGGGACGGCCGTACCTGGGCCGGCCTCCCAACAGGTTCCCGCGCGCGCGTCACGTGAGCGGATTTAACGAGATGCATAAAGGACGCTCGCTGGAGTCAGTGTGGCGGACAGGGTTTGGCAAAAGTAACGCAAAACTTTGAAGAAATCCTATTTACGGTGCGTCACATGACTGCCGAACGCGTTGCCGTTCGCATCCCGGGATTTGGCGATTGTTCGCGACGACCCCCTCGCGAAACCCCCCCCTCCCCTAGCATTTCGACGCGAGAAATCCCACGGTGTGGACGCACCGGACCCCCTTTCTTGGGATTTACGGTGACTTATCGGATACCGCGCGCTGCCACGCGACACTTCTTGGTGCTGCTCCAGCGAGCGACGGAAGGCCTTCTTGAAGACTCGCATCGTCCATGCACATAACGTTTTCAGAATGGATGTTCTTGTTATTTGTGCGGAAAGCGAAACGAGGGTGTGGATCGAACCTGCATGATGAGACGCTGAAATTGCGACGTTGTCGCAATAAGGAGTTTGTATTTTGTTTTTTGTCTTTTGCGCCGTTATACTCGAAGAAGATGACTTCTTCAAACCAATTCGATAAGCTGATTAAGAGGATGTTAAAGAAATGTCACTTTTTGGAAAGGGTATTTTACGTGATGAAATGCTTTATCAACGCATATTAAGTGATACTCAAAATGACACTAACATTTAAAAGAAACTTAAAATTGTATTGGAACAATTTTCATTTCTTAAAGTTTTATTTTGTTGTCAAACTTATAACTAATGAAACAATTTAAGATTCATTTCAATAAGTTTTACAACAAAATAAAACTTAAAAAAATGAAAATAAAAATTGGGATGAAAATTGTTCCAATGCCATTTTAAGTTCTTTTAACTTAAAATTACTTTAATTGATTTACTTGTGCATTAAGAATCGAGAAGATCCGTGCTTTTAAGTTACGCAAATTTATCTACGATAAGCTAGCTCGTGTTTGAACATCCCATTTAAGTTTAAAAGCATTTCATTGACTGCAAATTCCATATTGGTACGATCTGCAAAGAAGACTGTTAGCTTTTTTGCAATCCTCGCCAAATTCACTAACTGATGGTTTGGTGCAACACCCTGCAGGTCTTCCAAGTGCGTTGCCGTTTACTATATGCGTTGTGTGATAGCCTCTCCTAGGCTTTGCCTTGTGTTCTTGGTGTCCAGGACGGGCCTCGCAGAGGCTCTTCACACCCTGCTGCCCATCTACCCCTCGCACCAGCGGAAGACAGATGACCACTGACCGCAGCCTATATATATATTCGATGTCTGACCGAGCTTGAATTAATAAAGCCACCCGATTGAAGCTTCGTACGTGTCAATAGGGGAGAGATGAGAGCCAAGTTGTATCGTGGCACCCGCATTCTTCTTAATGTCACGCAATATTTTTATAGGCACGATATCGGCCATTAAACCACACGCGAGGGTTATGCTCTTTTGTGCTTTTTGCTATAATCCGTGCTTCGGTTAGTCGGAGATTGAGATGTTGCATGCCTCTTTCTCATGCAGGATTCTGCACCTGCACTTGTTTGTCTTCTCGCCACCGTTTTCAGGGCGACGTTTTTACCCCTTTTTCGACTTCATTGTCGTTTGCGCTTCCACGAAAATAACTAGCACTTTCTCGGTTATAACTTAGTTGCAACATCGTGTCGTGGTATTGACGCATGGAGGGTTGCAACTGCGCTCTTGTTAGGATGAGCGAACTGACGAAGTATAGAATTTGTCCGTCATCTTTGCGAATGCTGTTCGATTCGGAGCAAAATGGGCATAATCTCGGTGAAAAGAGATGGAAAATTTAAATATCAGCTCACTTTTCGGCTACTCATCTTTGGTGTGTCTTGAGCGTTTTTCTCATTTAGCTGTGATTCTAAATACGGACAACCTCTGTTAAATCTCGAGCAAGAGCTGCGAAACCATACGAGTGACGGTTTACCAAAACGTACTAAGTCATGCAGCGCACTGTAGTTGTTAGAAAACTATAAATACTGCATGTTAAACACTAGCTGCAGAAAGTCAAGCTTACAAATGTATATTTGGATTTAAATTACATAGCAAATTCTGTTGTTTTCGTTTTTATTTTGTAACTTAAAAAAAAATTTAAATGCCAGATCTTTTTAGAAATTCTGTTCATTTTCTTCAATTGACTGGTTTTTGTAGTAATTGTAATTAATGAGAGATGACGTCTTTTCACCACCGATATTTAGTCTGGTATGTTTATTTTAGTTTTCATTCAGGAGTTGCTCTTGATTGTTAAGTTAATTAAGATTCTTTCCTATTCTTTCCTCACACTTGGACTGTTTCCTTGGACTTGAGATGAAAACTACCGCACTGTACATGTAGTTTAAAGCTTGCTCAAATGCTAATTTTTTTCTGAACTTTTTCCCATACTCGGAAGCATGATTGATATGCATTTAACCCGCCGTTGTCGAACCTTTCCCACATACCTGATTGTTTTATTTCATTCAGTCGCCTTAATCGAAATACAACGCCCGCACTTTAAAAACAAGGCATTTGTAAAACATGTAGGGCGGATTGCGGTTGTTGTTATATAGCAAAGGAAATCACGAGGTTGCCGGCATTCCGTTTTCAAGAACATGGCTGTTGCTTGGATGAACGAAAGCTTAGGACGATTATAGGACTAAAATTTATGAATGAAATGGGGCGGTTCTCGATTTTCTTGAAAAGTAAAAATATTGCATGCAGTGTATGTATAGTAACAGAAGCATAATTAAGGCTTACTCGTCTCGTTAAACTGCGCAGAGACTGACGCTCGGCAATTAAATTTTGAGAATACTTAACGCGGTTGCTATTGAGTTTCTCACTTAGTTGAAGTGATTAATTATAAATATTAAAATTTTATCATGCTCATCACAATCTACATGTATTTGTTCTGTGACCCCAATTGATATTTTAGCAGACTGGATTGTAATGTAGCTTATGAAAAGTACTTTTTGTCAGTCGTGAACTCACTTGTGCAAAAGGAATGTGTTAATTGGTATAAAACCAGACATAATTCGTAAAGAATTTATCTAAGTACCACTATTACAGCTGTATCTAAATTGTTAAATTGATTTAATTTATCACGTAAAATAATATACAAGTAATCATCAACAAATTAAAAAAAATAGTAGCGTTACTTTTCCGAATTACAATACGGTCAATAAATTAAAATTTCTTGAAAAGCTGTACACAGTTGTATATGTATTATATGAGCAACATACTTGTTAATTTGAAAGTTTCGGACATTTTAAGTTTAATTGGCAAGTTTTCTTCGTGATTTCTTTGAAATTGAAATACAATTTAAATTCCAAACCCTACCAAATAAGCTGTCGCTTTTATAAATGATAGCAAACCACAGGGTTATACACTGTATTATGCATATAATATAGATGTATACACCTGTATTCAATAGGTTGATTTTTTAGTAAATTTCTTTTCAATTTGTCAACTTCAGTGCATTTATACAGTACTTAGTAGACACTACATTGTATGTACATGTACATGAACTTAGTATACTCCTGTGGCAAGAGCCAAACTTTCCACATGTACAAGGGATGTTTAAAAAGTTCTTAGCCTAACTAAGATGCAATACTTGTGGGATAATGAAATTTGTTGTGCGCGTTGCATCATCTTTTGGTAGCTTATAACCAGTGCATCAAGTATCCTGTAGTCATTTGTCTTAGCTACGTGTTCAGTTCTCAAACGTGTCGAGCATGTCGGATCATTTAAACAAAATTCAGCATCGCGCAGATAATCCTCAAAGTAAGCAAGAATCAATGGAATGGAAGCACCATGGTTCACTGCCCACCAAAAAGGTCAAGGTGCAGAAATCGGTGGGACGAGACAAAGGATTTTTTGATGGACTAAAGTTGCTTCAGAAAATATCACAGAAATGTATTCATGTCAAGGGAGATTATATTGTAAAATAAAAAATGTACTTAAGATGCACCGATATTATAAATGTCAGGTTAAGAACTTTTTGAACACCCCTCGTATTTATTCGGGTCACAGGAATTTCTTTCCTATATATTATAATGCGCTTGAAAACTGTACTTTTAGTCTAAATTTGGAAAGTATAAAACCCGCAATACCAATAACAATGAAACGATTTTGGAGGATAATCAAATAACACTATCACGATTCATGAAAGTCATGTGGATATACAGTAGGCCTACATGCGTCAACTCAATAGAAATAAACGCACATTCTTTGTCTCAGACGTTTTAAATTGATAAGAATAGCACGTGTTTAATTTCATTCACGTTCCTTTGTTTGGCGATAGGTTTCTCGAGGTATTTTGTTCGACTAAATAAAAACAATTAGCAATATCAGTGTGCACCTACTGGTAGAATATTGAACGCAGGTGGGAAAAACCCAGTCATCTGGAGGTCTACTGGTCACCGTAATAATGAATGCAGCTACTCTATTGTTTACTGTTAGTAGCAAAGGTGCCATCATAAGGTCAAAGTCAGTAATGAAAAAGAGATGTGGCCATCAGCGCAGTTTTAGCATCGGAAATAATCGATTCGGACAACGTGATGGACATGGCATATGCACTTTATCTGTCTTTAACTTTCTTTTCCAATACCTTTTCATCATCATTGAAAAAAATCTCAGTTTATACAGTAGGCTTGAATATATAGGAATGAAATTGGGAAAAAATGTCGCCAAACTTACATAAAAGGAGAGTTTTGAAAATGTTTCTAACAGAAGCCACAACCAATACATTTTTTACAGAATCATAAATTGGACGTTTTTATTAATTTGGATGATATTCTACATTAATCGTCCGGGATTCTTATAGTATCTACGTATTTATACGTATCTAAATTAAATTAAATGTTAAGTTCATTTTCAGTATGTAGGCAGTGTTAATCACGTGCGTCCTACACAAATGTTGCTTGTCCAGGTCCTGTTTTCTAAAGGCACTGCCTTTTGAATTTGTATGCGTTGTGTATAAACTTGCATGTGGCTATTTCTGAAAATGTTGAATAAAATAAAAAAAAATTGTATTATGCTCAAATTTCTGCGAACATACAGTATCATAAGCTCATGCATGCATATGCGAGATTAATAACCAGTTTCACAGGTCTTAATTTCTCTAAATTAATGGTAAGAAAAAAGTAAAACTAAGAACTACTGTACATGTATTGTATTATGGATGGTAAACAACCTGTCATAACACCAATAGTACAGATATACAGTGTATGCTATATTCATTGATATTGCAACTGCAGCTAAACCCGTTTTATCGAAGTAAATTCCGTTGTCTAATTAGTGATCTATTATCGTTGATTAGGACAACCTTGAGGAATATTTGCGAGGTTGTTTTTTTATTATTTCGACGACCATGTTTGTCTTAAAATTAGGCGTATCTTGATTCGTTTAGTCGTAATAAGGGCTAGACCAGAGGAAATAGGCTCACCCGCGTCGGTTAACCGAATTGTACATGTTTAACGCGAGACTATAACGATTATGCCTATCTTAATTACAGCGTTTATCTCGTCGCAGTTGAATATTCACGCGAAATCCATGCTTTCGCCTGAATATTTGATTTTGCTTCGTTTTTGAAACTTCCCTAGAGCGTTCCGTATCTCTTTGCAAACGTACACCAACTTCATAAACATTCGCCGTAAAAAAAATTGTCTATTGAAGTGTTAAAAAGGTTTCAGAAGTTTTAAAAAGTAAAATATTCGAAACCGTGATAATTCGGATTTGCTCTATTGGTAAAGTATAGGCTACACTTAGATGATGGAATAGGCTTCCTTAATTCGGCTAGCAATAAACTTTTAGGAATTCAATTCAAACAGTGATATTGAGATTCGTTTTGAAGAAGACATTTAATTATCATCCAATTAAATTTAAAGTGTCTCCCTTAATTAAGGCACTTTTTTATACGGACCTTACATGTACATAATTTTTGGAAAATAAATAAAAGTTTTAATTTCTTCAATTGGAAGAGAACTATTACATTTCCATTTTAAATATAGCATTGATTAAACAATACTTCAATATGTATACAGCTGTATATGGAAAACTTAGCGCACATTTCAATGCGCTCCTAGAATTTCATTTTCTTTTCTTTAAGAAATGTGCATTTTTTTCATATAGCAACTTGAATTTTATGAGAAGCAATAAGTTTATTTACAAAATTCATCTTGTTTAAACGGTGAATAAATAGGTCCATGTTTGTTAGGTCGAACGTAAATTCCCAAACCAAAAAGGTGGAAACTTTTTGTGTTTACACTTGATTACAGCGGCAATGGTTGAAAGTGGTACATTAATTACAGTAACCTTAATGTTATTAGACGTGGGTTATGGACGTAGGGTGATGGTCATGCTTTGTGTTGATTTCATATAGTGGCTGCATGGTGGGCGAGTGAATATTCATGGAAAATCAAATAAAGAAAATTACGATGCAATTACGCCGTTATGCGACAATTTTCCGCACAATAAGCAGAAATTCGCAACAAAAAAAATAATCAATACGGCGTTCGCTGACAATAAGTTTGTCCTATCCGCCATGCAGGCTGATGCATGCATGCATTTAAATGCTCGAATATTTTTGAAATGCAACGTTTTATTGTCATCGCACACGTACGAGTCGCGTCTAGCCTTCAATAATTAGCGATTACAGCTTAATTACAGAAGAGACATATTTCAATTTCCGAATTAGCGCCTCCGATCCTCTTCTTAATCTTTGGGCAACGAGTAATTGTGTAGCCATTTGCAACGAAAATCTACTTATTGTAGCAGCCCACGCCAATGGGTGTATATTCCAGCTACGAGTGCAAAGCGAAATCTTGAAAAGTTTTTCCGAGTGAAAACGAAATTTCGAGCCATTCACCGAGCTTTAATGCGATAATAATGGTTGAATGCCTCTGTTCACCATTGTACACGTAAGGGCTTACAAATTGTGGCACTTGGAACTGATAAATATGGAAATCCGTCATCATACTGAATTATTTGGCTTATTTTACGCGACATTTTTTGCAGGCCCCCTATTTGTAAAACTGAAGTAAATCTTAAGAAGATAATTTAAGGAAAAAATACCACTGACATCTATACTGGTGGGTGGGGGAATTAAGAGCTAGCTATAGCAAATGCAATTTAACAGAGGATTAAATGCGGGAATTGGCCCATGATAGCTGGAAATGAAACTGGAGAAAGACGAAAATGTAGCTGCCAATAATTTCTGAAAGAGAAGATTGCGCTTTTTTTCTTAGTGCATGCGAAATATATCCACTTTCGCAGTTTCCCCACTCACACGTAAAAAGCGACAGAGCTTATTCGAGCGAATATGAGATTTCACTTATCCTAGCTCATAAAAAAAATTAAATAGAAAATGTTTCTTGGCAATGTGGCATGTTACTTAATGCCATTAAGAATTCATTAATGAATTCCAACTATAGGTAATCTGCATACTGTACTTGATATTAATTTAATATATACGTCACAGGGTGGGGCTATTTCCTTTCATGTAAAAAAGCGCTTAAAGTAACACATCGAGTTAGAAATACAGCTGTAATGCAAATCTTTATTCTTTTAAATTTATTTTATATAATGATTTAAAAACAGCGGTATGTTATTTTCATTTTCTCCCTCCTTATTGTTATTATGTCAAACATTTACATATTTGTACCGGTATACTTTTAATAAGATGCTCGAAACAGATGTGTTGATATCTACGAGACGCCGATATTACACTAAACGTGTAAATACTCATTTTTCATGCAATACATGTGCAAGGTACAATGAATATGCTAAGGCGTTGTGCAGTGTTATTGTACTGTAACGTGTAGGTTCTGATACTTATGCATAATCTTTTAATGACTATTAGTAATTACTAAGTTATGTTACTATCATACTTGTAGGTGTTTTTCAAAATTTATACACTATATATATAAACTTACTGCAGTCAACTTAGACGCGTTATTGGTACATTACCATAAATTGAACAATTGTTAAGAATGTTAAGTCGATAATTTAGAAATTAAATGTAAGAAAAATGTTAAAAGCATATTTGTTTATATGTATAATGATGACTGGAGCGCATTGTTTTGGGGGCATTTCTTGGAGTTTATTTTCTTCTCCCAATCCTCCTCGAAACATTCTTAGGGTACGCATTCGTTGGTACTTATAATTTAAAAAATTAAATTACCGCCCACTAGCGCCAACTACCGGGCAAACA
>JAQGBX010005978.1:0-13024 GCA_034698745.1 Megaphyllum sjaelandicum
TTTAAACATTGCGAAACGGCGTTAGGCCTCCCTTTCTGCGCATGTGTATTTGACGCGTTTTTTATTTTTCCTTCCACACTTTTCGGCGCTCACCAGCAAATTAAATCTGTTTACATTATAAATGTTGCATATTTGTAGCTTTAATTTGTCGGGTGAGCGCCGAAAAACGTCCAAAGAAAAAAAAAACGCGTCAAATAATGCATTGAAAGGGAGGCCTAACACCGTTTCGCAATGTTCAAAACTTCTATAACTCAAATTTTCTATAACTCGAATTTTTTTTCTGGTCCCTTGGAGCTTCGAGTTAGAGAAGTTTCACTGTAGCTAGTTTAGCTATATATTCAACAGTTAAATACTTACACATCATGGTGATCTGTGCAGTGTTGGTGTTAGAACCTGAAGATGTGTTTGAGAATCCTTTGTAGCTACATGTCCATGCTTCAACGTATTGTTCATGAAATAATGGCACTTGTATCTTGATACTGCAATCACTTCGTCTATTGTTAGCATTATAATTTTCAATAAACTTATAACGTATATCAGGGGCCTCAGTTCCATCGAGATACCATCGGCACTCAACTTCAGCATCGAACGTACAATTTGCGGTTGCCGTATCCCCGTTTAACACAGATTGATTTTTAGGAAATGTCACCATTGCCGGAGGGCTAGCTGTAATTAACCATGTACCACTTTCATTTAGCGCTACAAAAATCAGAATTTCGTAAAAACTTGTAGAAAGCTTAAGTCAAATTAACACACCTTTGTTTAGTTGAACAGTCGTTGATTCAATTGTGGTTTGAGAAGAGTTATCCATACCCTGGCAGCTCCACGTTCCGATATCAATTTCATCAAATTGGTCAATTCTTACGTCGCAATCACTGGTTTGTTGACCATTGTTACGGTTTACATAACTAAATCGATGTTTGATGTTTAAGCGTGAATTGTTGTTGCTCCAAGCACATTCAACTGGGATGCTAAATTGACACTTAATGGTAACACTTTCTCCGAGTGGAATCAGCGCGCTCTCATATCTTTCGTCGATTGTTAGTATCCTTCCTATAAGAATGTATATTAGTTTAAAAAGTTTATTATAGTGAGTAAGTGAGGGATCAGTGATTAAATTAAAAAGTAGTAAGATAATTTCCATTTGAGACTCAAGCTTGCGTTTCACTCGTATTGTTTTATCAGATGCATGTTGCAGTATTGCAATTGCAATAATACATTTAACGAAACAATATGAAAAGAATCCAAAGTGTAATATGTCGATTCAGGATCAGGCCTTTCTTTTGGGTTTCTATGTCCTATATATATATACATGTATGTACGAAATGGAAAATAGTGGCCATTCAAAATGTGCGCCCTGCTTTACCGGACACAATGAGGACATGGGGAGTCCAATGTTGGGAGGACGTTTACCGCGTACAGAACGAAAAAACAAAGAAGAAAATCATCTTCCGCTACAGGGCTCCGTTCATTATTTTGCACTTCGTCGTTTCACGCGGTCGCCGTCACTATCGTTAACTTAAGCACAGCCAGGGCACAGCCTGGCCTATACCAGCTAGTAATAATTATCCTCATAATCCGAAGTTTTACAGATATTTTGTTATTTGATTCCATTGTCATTGCAACAGTCCTCAATTTTCCTGATGGCCCTCCAATAATTTTTTTGTTGGTGAAGCTGGTCAAGTTGTCATACACGAGGCAAATTATTTTTGGAAACATATGGCACGTTCAAAAAGTTCTGTCTTTTAGAATGTGAATTCTAATGTCAAAAACTAAAAAATGTTCAAAAATATGCGCTTGACTTTTCGAACACAACTTAAATTGGAAGTTTCCAGAAATAATTTGCCTCGTGCATGTATGACCAGCTTTAGAAGGGCTTAGCCTCCTTTGGCAGCCTGTAAGCCGACCTTAACTATCCAAAAAAAAATTTATGGATTGAAGTTTTGAGTATATACATGTACAGTGTATATATAAATAGGCTACTGTGATAATACGTCGGTAATATATAGAAAAAAAGTATATTAAAATATGTTCACTAATTTTAAGAGTATGAAGTTTTTTTTTTGTTTTTTTTTTTTTAAAAAGATTTTGTTGACAAAATCAGCTAAAATTTGGCTAGTCACAATTCCGCAGCTTGATTTTAGATGAATATATGTTGACATATGGGTAACATACCGCTGATTAGATTGACAGTTGTTGCAATTGTCGCGACATGTTTGGAATCGCCCATACTGTTGCAAACCCATTCCCCGTAATCCAATTTTTTGTTGTATTGGACGATTTGAATACTGCAATCTTTCGTTGGAAGTCCATTCTTTTTAGTAACGTACGAATAGCGTTTTTCGATGTCAATAGGAAATCCTCGTCGTTTCCACGCGCAATCTACATCGACGCTAAAGTGACATCTTAAGACAACGTTCTGGTTGCTTAAAACAACTGGTGCTCCGCTGTTTTCGACTGTTATTCGCTCTGTCAAATAAAATAATTAGATAAATCATTAATAACAGATGTATAAATTAATATTGCATTAAAAGCAAAATTATTATGTCTGTGAAGATACATGTATTCCTGAGGTATGCAATATCTCCCTGATGAAAACTTATACTGCTATAGTCATGAACTTTGTTTTGCTCTTTCTAAATTCATGTTGCTCAATTATACTTTTGAAAAGAGAATATTTTCTATATCCTTCATGAAAATGTTATAGGAAATGTTATTCCTACCTAAGGGTTCACATTTATCGCCTTTTTCCTCAGCAGCATATCTGTTAATTACAAGAAGGTGCTTTAATTAAACGATTGAATCATTCCGTATGCTTCAGTTCGAATATCCTCAATTTCTGGTGTTACGTTAGGTAAAATGAGCTCGGTTGTTTATAAGTAAAAACAACACATCTTAGCTTATTTATGGCTTAATGAAAAACTATTTGACTAAATGTTCTATTTTCTTCAAGTAGAAGGGGAATGTTAATCAACTTCAAGTTAAAAAATTACTTGACTACCAATTTTTTTTTAAAAAAAAATCAACGTTTTGGCGTTTTTACCTTTATCAGGAGCATTGTGCCGTTCAAAAACGACTTCCGCAAAATTGGCCCAAAATTGGAGTTCCCCCTACCCACTGTCCGCATTGGGTCCGGTCAGTCATGATTAACCGTCCCCCCACCCACCTTTCCCCCATTCGGACGTAGTTTTTAAAAAATTTCATTCGGAAAATTTTAAAAATAATTTGCAAATTTGTACTCTGAAATGGTTGAGAATTGGACATTTTGCATAAATCTCCTTGGAACCTGTGGACAATTTCACGAATCTGTACTCGAAAACAGTTGAAAATGTTGAAGGTACATGTCCTTTGGAAAACATGGAATTGAAAATTCGCGAGTTTATGTTCAAGAAAGATTAAACTTTTGTGTATGTGTACTGGGGAAATTTGAAAGTTTGCGAATAGACCCTGAACATTCAAGTTCTGACTTTTCCAGGTTTTACAGGATAAGAGGTACCCCGTTTCTTGACTTTTGCAGTTTATAACCCACAGTTGCGCTCAATTCACCGTTTACTTCCCGAACTGATTTTATTTCACAGTCCACCGTGACTCAACCTTTCCTCCCTACCCCACATAAGGACGTCCTTTTTATATAGCCCATAACTTGCAAAATGATGCAAAACAACAAGTAAACGTAACAATTACGTCAGTATGTCACTTCTATAGCTATTTAGAGAAATATAAATGCATTGTTCTTACCCTTTTAGGCACTTTCCACAATCTTGGTGGTTTCCAACGCAGTAAATAAGATTTTTCTTCCATTGTCTGTTTAGCAGGGACATGCATTGAAAACAACCTGATAAGCTTTTGTCTTGCGCAATCGGAGCAGTAGTTACCTGTTTTGGGTATCAATATGACACGCAGCATTTCTAAATTCGTGATTGGTAAGCTATTATACTGTTTATATGGTTAATTTAAATTCTGTACATACGAAAGTAGTGCAAATAAATAATAATGCGACGCATAGTGTACTCCAATGAATGATTCTTCTGATGGGAATTTTCACGAAAATGGCTTTGACGTTTAATATTTTCTTCACCTCCACTTGACTTGTATGGTGTCTTGCATTAATGTTTGCTTTAATAAGCTTACTTTCAGACATATTTGATGATGTTTACTTAGTAATAAAAAAATCCAGTTTTTGAGACGTTTTGAAAAACAATTTCAGGCTTTTGTATACATGTAGGCTATATCAATGTGCGTGATAAACTGTTTCGATGGTTATCTGTTTTGGCGCGCTGAAACCCTCTTCATGATAACGTGATTCTTAATAAACATCAACCGACCCGTTACTATGCTAAAAATCTAATATTATTTGGTATATCTTCCATTTTGATGAATTGGTTTTTTCGTGAAGCATTTTTTTATGTTATGATCGAAGATGAAATGACATGAAGCTGATATGAGTTGGGCATTTACTTGTACAGTGTACAGTCAGGATTCCCCCAGACTTGGAAAACCTGGAAAAGTCAGGTTACTTGATGTGTCTGGAAAAGTCAGGGTAGAATGACTTTTTTAAAAAAACATTTTTACATTTTCCTAGTACAAATTTGCAAAATTCGTAAAGTTTCTGAGGACAAATTTGCAAAATTCTCCACGTTTTACGAGTACAAATTTGTAAAATTTTCCACGTTTTCCGAGTACAAATTATAAAAATTTTCTACGTTTTCCGAGTACAAATTATAAAAATTTTCCACGCTTTCCAAGGACAAAATTGCAAAACTGTCACGTTTTTCGAGTACACAATTGCAAAATTTTCCAAGTTTTTCGAGGACATAATCAGCAAATTTCTCGACGTTTTCATATTACAAATTTTCCAAAACTATCTACATTTTCCGAATTAAAAATTGTAAAATATTTAAAATTTATTGGTGCACATTTTTTTTACATTTTTTAATTTTTCTATTTTTATTTTAAAAAATTCATTAGTAAATTTTGTAAAATATTTTACTGTGTTAATTTTGAAAAATTCTAATATTTGACATTATCTTTGGCTGGGGGAATTTTTTTGAAAACCTGGAAAAGTCAGGAAAGTTGAAAATGAAACTTCTAGGGGAACCCTTACAGTATGATATGCTGACAAATAAAATATACTGCATGGCATTGCACGTTTTATAATCTAAAATTCTAATTTAATCCTTTAACAATTTGCAGCAATTTTCCATTAAATCTCAATTTGTATTTTTTTAATCTAAAATGCATTTTTCTGAGTTTTAAATCTGCTTAATGGACTTTGAATGGGGTTGACCTACTTTCTTTATCATAACTAGTTTAACTTCAAGTTTTCATAAATTTAAATTATGAAAAACATTAGCTGCTATTTTTTACATTTGAATAACATTTTACCTCAAATCTTGCATATAATATTATATGAAAACATTATTTTATTTGAGATTTATTATGTCATCATTCGAGTATTAATAAATTTAAACAGGATTTCAAGTTACCCTTCAGTGACCACTGCATGTCTTTATCATGCTAAAACAGTAATTCAGGACTAACATTACTTGCTGCTGAGATAAATGTATACAAGCGTATTTGTGGATACTTTAAATCTTGTACTTAACCAAAGTAGACAACATGGTAAAAAATAGGATGCATAATAACATAGTTTAATAAAAGCTTCTTTCATTGGTACTTAGATGAAAAATAGCATCCATCTAAATTACATTGTAGATGCTGTACATTCTTGTTGTACAAGGACAGCAAGAAAAACGACCGCTGAACAATCGTCTGGACGCCGGAGGCCAGGGCGGCCTTCGCCCTCTGAAAACAAGACCTGGCCGACGCGGCCATGTTGGCACTGTTTTCCTTTCCGCGAAAGGGTAGCATGGCTCGTGTGAAAAACGAGATACACAAAATCTAAGATCCAGGAAAGGACATTCTTTGTGCCCCTCCTTGAGCCCCTCCCAACGTGGGACATTCCAGCGGTAGCTGGGAGCCGGGAACGCCCTGTTTGATGCCCCTTCTCTTAGTCATTTTTTTGTTCCCTTTTCTCGAGGAGAGAACCCAAGAGAAGTGCATTATTGTTTGTTTTCCACATGTATACTTGATGATACTTGTTTAATATGTTTTTGTGTGCCTTTTTCACATGGTTCTCAGTATCTTGTATTGTTTTCTTACATAGTTAGAATTATGTGCTGCTTGATACCCTAGTTAGGGTTCATGGTGCCTGTTTTTCGTTTTGCACCTGACCCTAGTTAGAGTTAGGGTTAGTGGCATTGTGGTCAATCAATTTTGTTTTGCACCTGACCCTAGTCTGTGTTAGGATTTTTTGAGCGCCATCTTGTTTTTCTTTGCTTCCTTTGTTTACTCATGCCTTGGCTGCTGCCCCAGCAACGCTATGTTCCCAGATGGGCCATTAATTGTGAGTTTTTTAATTGATCAATAACACCATGAATAAATGGTTATTCATCTCAGTATTAGCTGTTGACTCTCCTTTCTACTGTACAGCTTGTTAAGCTTTACCAGCTTCCTCTGCTACCAATAATGGTAGCATAGCTTGGGTCTGCCTGAGCCTTCAGAAACTACCTTGCTGAAGATGCAACAGAGCTTTGGACTGCCTGAGGTTTCCATGGTGACCAGTTCCAGACTGTTCCAGATGCAATTTGGTGTGAGCTGTTTGCAGTTGATGTTGATTGCCTGTTCCTGTGAGATCCAGCCTGGACCAGCCTGCTGTAAGATGCACTTAGGTGTGAACTGTTTGCAGTTGCTGTTGATTGTCTGTTCCTGCCAGTTCCAGCCCGTTTCAGCCTGTTACGGCCTGCTCCTGTCCCAGTCTGTTGCCGTAGTCTATCTACAGTTACAGTGGTCGCCGGATCCAGCCTGCCATGCTGAACTTGCCTGCCTGCTACTGCCACTGTCCACTAGGGCTGCCTGGTACTGTTCCGTGTGTGCTGTACCTGTCCCTGTTTGTCTCCACTGCAGAGAAGACTGGTTGCCATTGCTGAGTTCCATTGATGTCTTTGAATGCTTGCGGACTCAAAGGACATGTGTGTACATCTCCTACACGGCCAGTGTGAATGAGCATTAAGAAATGTGTGACTTGGTCGAGTGTGCAGCCGGAGTGCGTGGTGTTTTATTCTGTGCTTGTTCTTTTGGCCCTTAGCGCCTTAGTAGTGCTCGCTGATGGTTTTTTTTCAGTAATGGTTGCCTCTACACACCAATGTTTAATCATTCATGCTTTTTTGATTTTTGATTGCTTTCAGGTGCTTCTCTCCGGTCCCTAGTGCCGCTCGGGTGCCAAACTAAGGAGTGAGTATTTACGTAATCCCTTTGCTCTAGGTCTTACCCTGCACTAAGGGTCACTGATTTCGTGGGTCGACAGAGGTTCAGCGTTTCGCCCTATACAATTAATCTTTTTGTTACAGGTGGCCACGGTAACATTTAGGGTTCTGCGAAATACTTTGTCGTGAGGTTGTCGCCTGACGATCAAATTAGCGTGTCTGCGGTATTTCCAAGTTCTTGCAGTTCAAATGGCTGACTATTAATTCAGCGTGCCTTCCCCCTCCGGCGATAGATTGCCGAAAATTACGGTCTCTACAGAGACCAACTATGCGCCCTAGAGGGGGGAACTGGACGTCGCCCTCATGTACTAGGAAGTGACCGAATACGTTACCTCCGACTGCAGTGAGTTCCCTTCAACCGCCACCCCGGTGCAGCGAGCCACGTTCAAGCGGAAATGCATAAAAGGCATATTCCACAATTTTCTTCTCGATACACCTAAGAATTAGAAAGACCCTCTTCCAGGGCTTCTCGGGAGAAAAGTGCAGGGAGGTCTTGCTGCACATACAGAAGACCTATTAACCCACCTTCCGTGAGCGACATTGGCATTTGCGATGCCAATTCGTTTTGCTCAGGATGGAAGCCAACGAGTCCGTCGAATCCTACATCGCAAGGGTGGAGCGTGTGGTGACTTTACTGGAAGAGGCAGGTCGACCGGTCGATGCAGAGGAACAAGCGTTCCAGATGTTGATGGGGTTGCCTCCCAGCTTCGACCTGAAGATTAAATTATTGCACACGTGGTCTGACGCGGAGTTTACTCCTGCCAGGGTCAAGGAGGCCCTCATCGCCTAGGCAAATAGTCTTAGATACGCTAGAGGTTTTAGCGTGGCCGCGACGGAACCCGCATCTACTGACAACGTCCTCCTTTCTCAGCGTACCGGTGCGGAACAGACGGGGGCCCGTCCAAAGGAGACCAGGACCTGTTACCAGTGTATGAGAGTTGGCCATCTTGCCAACGAATGCAGGACTGCACTGTCACTGTCAAGGGGTAATTCTGCTACACCTTCCATATCAGCCTTTTCAACCCATTCCCGTTGGACGTCCTGGTGGACAGGGTTCTCAACCCACCGCATTGCAAAGGGGGAGAGGTGGAAGGCGTTGTGGAGGCAAGTCGAAGGGAAAAGCCGCCTCCAACATGGTTGACGTTCCTCAAGAGTGGGGCCGCTTTGATGGCATGAATGTGGATTGATCCTTTGACTGGATAGGTGTGGACGTAGTGGCATTGAGCACCGATGGACCAGACGTCGATAGATGGACCTGGCATTAGCCATGACCGTAGGTGGTTTGCTCACCTGAAGAAGATCGCCCTGATTAAGATGAATTCTTTCTTGGGCACATTTAAAGTTACCGGCAAGGGCACAGTAGTGTTCTCCTCCAGAAAAGGTGACACCACTAGAAGCATGGCAATACGGAACGTTGCCTACGCTCTGCCCGGCCGGAGAAACTTAATTTTGGCATCACAACTCGCCAAATCTGCCGGCTGCACCTGGCAGGGATCAGTGGAGGCGGTCAAGGTCTTCAATAAAAAGGGGACCCAGGTTTTCCATTGCGAGTTAGTGAACCAGCTGTACCATGTGGCAGCGGTGCCTTGACCCAACATGCCCGATAAATTATCGTTGGCATTGTCGGTGTCTGCCGGGAAGGATTTGTCGAGTCTGTGTGACTATGGCATCAGTGGCTAGGCTATATATCCCAACAAACAATTTTGGAGATGGCCAAGTCCTCGCACTTTCGCAGTTTGCCTATTTTTAAAGAGCAACCGCAAAGTTGCGAAACGTGTTACCAATGTAAGATGCGCCGGTGGACTCATCCGGCTGTGGATAAAATCTACACCAAGGCTCCGCTGGAACTAGTACATGCAGATGTATGGGGTCCAACCACTCACCTGTCTGGTGCAGGTTGTCTCTATTACCTGGCCATCATCGACGACTTTTCGCATTGGTGCTTGGTGTTTCTGCTTCAGGCGAAGGACCAGGTAATGGACAAGATCTCCACGTGCATTACAGTGATGAAAAAACAGACTGTGATGTCGGTAAAAGCCATCCAGATGGACAATGGGGGAAATTCTGCTCCAAACCATCAGAGAGGTTTTATGCCGAAAACGGCATAAAGCATATGCGCACAAATGTCCACGCCCCGCATATGAATGGTGTTGCCAAACGCTTTAATCAAACAGCGCTGCAGGTTATCCGAGTCATGCTAAAAGACTTGGGATAAGCCCCTTGCTTTTGGGCAGAATTTCTCCAGACGTTTACTTACCTCAAGAATTGACTGCCCCAGCAGGTGTTGTCCCCTTACTAGGTCCTGTGGGGACGAACGCATAACCTGTCTAACCTCCGAAAGCTAGGAAGCAAGGTTTACGGATTCGTTTCTCCAGCCCAATGTGGGGAAAATTTTAATTGGCTATGCCAGGACCATTAGGGGGTATCGATTTTATGACCCTACCTCGAACAAAGTTTTCGAGTCTAGTGAGGCCATAGTCATAGAAAGGGGTATGGGGACTGTTCCTGACAAACAACTGCACTCCAAAATGGAAGTGCCAGAGCCTAGATGAGATGCCCCAGACAAACATCCTTCGAAATCTCTCCAGACTGACCTGACTATTCCTACTCGTAGTGACCCAGACATTTCCCCACAACAACCGTTGATGCCGGACCAACCGGCAACATCAAAAGTATCCACGGTGGTCTGGTCAGGAGAACTCAAACCTCGGACGAAGGGCAGTCGCCTAGACGTTTATTACCGGTATAGGGATACACGTCTTAAAATAAAGTATGAGGTCACCACCTTTTGTCAAAAAAAACCTCCTATGTAATCCAGACCTTGACCTCTCCCCTAAAAATACGTTTAAGGGGGGATCAAAATTGCCTTGTCGGAAAAAACAAAGATCGAGGGGCCCAAACCGGAACCTTAAGTTCCCGATAAACAGAATCCTTAACCCTCGGATCCTGCTGCTGAAGCCCACATGGTGGAGGAGACGGAACCCTCCACGTACGAGGAGGCGATGTCGGCCCCGGATGCCGATAAATGGCAGGAAGCGATGAAGGACGAGTTGCAAGTCCTCAAAGAGCATGACTTCTATGAGTCCATACCGCTTCAGCAGGGTAAACGTGTCCTTGGCTGCAGGTGGATATACGCCTGTAAGAGGGACTCAAAAAGCGCAGTTGCCTGACACAGGGTCTGTCTTGTTGCGAAAGGGTTTCAACAGCGTAAAGAATGGGGCTACATGAAGGTTTACAGCCCGGTGATAAACTTTACCATCGTTTGTGTAGTCATGCTCCTGCTAGTTGTGTTTTGAGGCTGGCTTACTTGCCACCTCGACGTCAAGTGTGCCTTTCTTTACGGCACGCTTGATAAACCCACCCTGATGGAACCGCCACCAGGGGCAACGCGAACCGACGGATATGTCTGGCAGCTAAACAAGTCCTTGTACGGCCTACACCAAGCAGGTCGTTGCTGGTGGGGGACGTTGCACGAGGAATTGCAACGTTAGGACTTCATCTCACTTGACAGTGTCGAGTGCATTTATCAACTCCGGTGGGATGCTCTGGTCATGGTCTACGTGGGTGACCGACTATCCCGGGTTCATGACTTGAAAGTTCTAGGCACGGAGCAAACCTTCCTAGGTATTCAATTTGAGCAGGACCGTTTTGGCGAGAGCGTAATTATGCACCAGACGCCGTACATCGATGCTCTCAGCAGTAGGTTATACATGATCACGACAAGACACGCGAAGGAACCACTTCGAGTAGGAACCGTGTTCTCCCACGACTTGATGACTTGTGCCGGAGATGCGATTTCGTATCCATATCGAAGCGTAATTGGCTCATTGCTATATCTTGCCAGGATGACTCGACCCGACATACTGGTTGCTCTAAATACTTTAGCCAAGAACAGCAGTTCACCCTCCATGACGGCTTGATATCAGGTGGAGAACTTGGTAAATTATGTACGCCAGACCAAAAATAAAGGTCTAGTTCTCATTCGAAGCCATGATGCCAAAGTCAGGGCATACTTTGACGCATCCTGGGTGTCCGATGTTAATACAAGTTGCTCAATCTCGGGAGTATTGGTGATGATCAGCCAGTCCCTGGTATCTTGGAGGTCTTCTTGTCAGACAATGATTGTGCAGTCGACTATGAAGGCTGAATTGATGGCCTCGGTCGACCTAGTAAAGGAATTACTTGGGTTGTGCAGATTCCTGGAGGAGGTTAAAATCATATTACCCTATCCTAGCCAGGAACTTGACTTGTTCCTCGACAACGAATCAGCAATCCACGCTATCAAGAACGAGGTCGAGAACAACACGACAAAGTATTGATTGTCCCAACTAAACATGCATAGTGAGTGTTTTACCTGTGTTTATTTGTTTAACAATAAGTACAACAATAAACCAATGCATCAAAGGGACAGTATGTAGTCAACCTATTCATTTATGCCAAACCCTTGCTTGAACATTTCACCAGCTCATCCACACCACGTGCTCTGGCTATCAACTGGTAGCAGAGCATGGTTGAGGTTAACCATGCCCTACTTCTGTTGCAAGCAGGATTTGGATACATTATCTGTGCTGAACTGTGGCTGAACATTGTTCAACTGATCATACAGAGGCTGTTTATGGATATAAAGGACATATCCAGTGCATACTTAGTGCATCATTAGTGCTTCTTAAGCAGCTAACTGAACTGGATTGGTAAGACCCATGATCACTAGCTAGATCAATTGCCTATTTGCTGTTTTACCAAATCAAGGACATACCAAGTAATCCTACAAAACCAACCAATGCATGTTGCATTTTGAGCAAGGAAATTCACCTGGAGTGAAGGACGTCGGAAGTGCTTAAGCATCCATAGTCACACTTTTGCTTCCACATTAGTCGGCCCTGTACCTGTGTCAGCCGGATTGTAGGACCGATGTGGAGTTTCGTTACAAGCATCCAAGAACTCTGAACTTTCCGGCAAATCCATCTGTAGGATAATACGGACCAGTCGGGAGATGCAAGAGGTTGCGAAAAGGGCTTGTAGCTAAAGCTTTGTGTTCAAACTAAGTGCTGGAGTGTTTGTTTGATAGTGAATATTTATTGCTTGCTTTGAGTTCTTGATATTGCAATGATTGTTATTAATGTTGCCTTTACCTTTTTGTTGCCTTAATGAGTATTTCCTTTTTTGCTTCTAGGTGGTAATACTTGTAGGTAAACAAAATTTAATCTTTGTTAATTAACAGTTTTTAGTTTTCATAACTAGACATGGAGCCAGATCTCTACACTGTATCTTCTTCCTCTGGGAAAAAGGTAACCATCACCCTCCTCGATGAGTCGAATTACTTGACTTGGAAACGTGACCTGGACATGGCACTAATGCACCAGTTCCTGCGTGCTTATGTCCGTCTGGATAGGAAACCGCTTCCTTCTGATGCCATGCCAGATCATATTAAGAAGTATACAGAGAAGTGCGGGAGGGCCTTCAGTATTATTTACTTTTCCATCCAGCCCCGTATCCGCTATACACTTTTCGAAAGACAGTCGAATGGCATGGACTGCCACAAAGTCCTGGAGAGCATCCGTGAGACGTACGAACCGCGTACACGGGAGAGAATCTGGCAACTGTTTTGCCAATTTTTTTCCCTCTATTCTATTCTATTCTATTCTTTACTCTGCAGTCAGTACAAAGTACCATGTGGCAGAGGGGATCATCATTCAATT
>JAQGBX010005979.1:0-13022 GCA_034698745.1 Megaphyllum sjaelandicum
TCATTATGAAAGATTCACTGAAACATCTCGGAAAATTAGCATGTTAGGAAAAAAAGTCCTGGACAAAAGTTTTTTTTTTAATGGGATCACATGGTCACGCCTGTGATGTTTCAATATTTACAAAAAAAAAAGTTTTTCAAGCAACAATTATCAGCGGTATTTTAACGTTGCATTCGAAAATGGAACAACAAATAGGGTGTTTCATTGAAGAAATTATTGACCCATCCCATCTTGTGATCACCATCTTGTGATCCCCTTCTAAACAAACTTTTTTCGAGAACTTATTTTACGAAATGTTTCAGTGGATCCATTATATTGGGACACCCATGCATATATGGTAACCAGATGACAATTCCAATGCAAAAGTTTTTTTTTTGTTAAACATGCAAATATATCAAATTATTTTAACCGCATGCGTGTTCATGAACGCGAATTCATGAAAAATACACTTAAGTTTGAAACAAGTTTCTTATTTCTTAAAAAATTTAAAATTTCAAGAAAATATTTCATCCAAATAACTTTTTATCGTGTTAAATTGTATATTTGTTATTTAAAAATCAGCATTCGAAACTTGCTAAATGACTTATGGTATGATATCTCACTTTTCTTCTAATAATCAATAAAGCTGGAGATTATACATGTTTAATCCATGATTATATCTTCCGTAGTATACTGTACATGGTTACCAAATCATTATAATCTATTTTAACTAAATGTGGCGAAAATTGGATTTTATTGGAATCAAAATTAAGGAAGGCCTTTCTAATGATAAAGCCTAAAGACATGTAGACAAGGTTATATAAATTTGCTGCAATTTACAGTATGTCTAGAAGGTCAGCAGGTATATACCGTTTTGTGGTTATATAATGATAGATAAATGGGGCTATCAAAACGGGGTGTATAGCTCTGCTGTCTGTAATGGGGGAATTAAACGAAGGGGAGAGGCATAAAACGCATACATGTTGTATATGGGAAACAATTTTATTCGAAAACTGTATGTTTTTTATGGAAAATTTGAATTAATTATACGTCTGAGTTTTTAATTGTTTTGATATAGAAGGGGCTTGAGACCGAAACGATGTCAAGTACATGTGTATCATTTTGGAATAATTTTAAATTTTAATTTCCTCTACGCACATATACAGGGTGGGCCAATAAAAAGTACGCCAACTTTATAAAAATCATAGAATGGTTATTTGTTAATTAAATTTAATGAAAATTTGCACATGTGTACTTAAATATGATACAAAAAATTCACAATTTCAATTTGTTCAAAGTTGGTACCTTTTGGGAAAACACAAGCCCTAAGGTGCATGCGCCATTGGGTGATTGCCTCGTCGATTGTTTCAACTACGTCATTTTGAAAGACAAATTCGAATGATTACGTCATTAATTAAAACAGAACGTGAACGAGGGCAACTCGAAAGTAAAGAGAACAACAATATTTGTACAAATTTTTGTTAAATTCCATTAACAAATAACCATTTAATGATTTTTATAAAGTTGGCTTATTTTATATTAGCCCACCCTGTAGATTGAGTCTCATAACAAATGTTGCTTTTAAAATAAAACAAAAAAGTAAAAGAAATGTTGGAAATAATAAAAATAATTTAATCGTTTACACTATATTACAATTAAAATCAATTATTTTCATTTAGTATCCGATTTATTTTCTTAAGAGATAACAAGAAATGTTGGAGATAATAAAAATAATTGAATCGTTTACACTATATTACAATTAAAATCAATTATATTCATTTAGTATCCGATTTATTTTCTTATGAGATAACATGCACTATTCACATTTCAGTGAATTAAGCCATGTGGTAAGATGTTAAAAATAAAAAATTTCTACTTATGTACTTGATCAGATTAATTTATCTAATTTTTAAAATCAGCGATATTACATTTAAAGAAAGTATTATCCATGAATTGTATGTACAGTAATGTACTTGTATACAAGTAATACATCATTCTTAAATAATATGGATATTTTAGTATTTATTTGTTCAAATCCAATTCCAAACTACGAGGGGTGTTCATTATGTTTCCTCAATCATTTTTTTAAACGGCTGTATGGATTTTAATGAAATTTGGTACAGAGAAATACATGCAATCAGTATTTCTGATAGACTCTGGCCGTCCACTTCTCAGAGCATCTTTCACAGTTGTCTATCCATTTATGAACTTTTCAATCCACTCATAAACCGAACGTTTGGACATTGCTCAGACCATAACCATCTCTCACATTTCTGCTACTGAAATGCCTTTAAAAGTAAAAAAAAAAAAACGAACAACAGACCATATGAGCCACTCTCTCCTCGGAGTCCATTTTTATGGTTTCAAATTTCCATCACGTGTAATCTTTGAAACATATGTTTTAATGTTGAAATGTGTTCAGGAATTGAAATTATTTCAACAAACTTCATTAAAATCCATACAGCCGTTTATTTAAAGAAGAATGATTGTAGAAACTTAATGAACGCATAATAATACCCACATGCAAACGAAATGCATTTTGTAACGCATTTGAAATGTATTTTGAAATGCATTTCAAAATATCTTTCAAATTGTATTTTGAACTGAATTTTATAAAACATTTCAAATGCATTTCACAATTGCATTTTAAAAAAATGCAATTCGGCATTGAAAAGAAATGCAATTCGGCATTGAAAAGAAATGCATTGCAAAATGCATTGTAAATTTACAAATTGAAATTATTTCAAAATGCATGCAACTGTATTTTAAAAATTGAAATGCATTTCAAAATGCATGGCAATCAATGTTTTCACTCAATTAAGGAGCTTATTAGGAAATAACTTCTTCGGTTGTATAAGACAACATGATTTGGTTTAAAATCATTAGTTCCTTGAACTTACAAATTCAGTATATCAAAATGTAGAAACGAATCCATACTCTAAATGCCAGCAATTCACGTTAATAAAACCAAATTTTGCATTTTAAACCATGCACGACTCGCCCAAATGGGATAGTTCAAAAATTTCCCACTGACCTACTGGGCCAAGGACAGGGGTGTACAAGTTGCCTCTTACCATCAGCAAAGACCATCAGCAAAAACGAATGTTTTTTTGCAAGCGATGCTGTGCATGAATATACCATATTAATGTTCGTTCAAAAACCTCCTGTCATTTTAATGGGGGGTTGAAAACTTGATGTTTCCAGTGCACCCGTCTTAGTAGGTCAGTGGGAAGTTGGTGAACTGTATACCTGCATAATACCGTACTTCAAAACTTTCTCCTAACCTTGTTTTCAACAGCTTTTTTTTAAGGAAATGTCAAGGTAACCTCAGAGTCCAGTGCAGCCGGTTACCGCGTCCTCGGGCACCAATTAAGTTAATTGACCACTTAACGTTCTTCAACTTTCCTCGCTTCTTATAGTCTTAATTGGCGTTTTCTTCCGTTTTCTCCCCATTGGTCTTACTTGCAGTTCCCATGTTCTAAGCAGCCTGCAACTCCTGCAAGAGCAGGTGTTGTCAATTTTGTGGGTTAATTATGGATTCTATTTGAGTCTGAGGTAGTGCTGAAATGCAGGTAATGTGCCCTTATTGCTGCCGGAATGCGTAAACAATGGGTCTGGAAATTAATTAGTGCTGGCATGTGTTAAACTAATTCGTTTGACAGGACTGTGGTTATGTTTGAGACGATAGAGCCATGTGTAAACTGTAGGCTGGTATGATATTAGGGGAGTTAGGAACCTGGGGTAAGTCAAATTTAGAGAAGGTGAAAGTATAACTAGAAACCCAGAGAAGGGAGACTGTTAACAACCCAACTACTGTTTAGACAATTTGGCATAATTTTGTTCGAAAATAGGGGACTTGTATAAAAAAAATAACACCCATGGCATATGAAAATT
This sequence comes from Megaphyllum sjaelandicum, assembly GCA_034698745.1. Lineage (NCBI taxonomy): Eukaryota > Metazoa > Arthropoda > Diplopoda > Julida > Julidae > Megaphyllum > Megaphyllum sjaelandicum. The sequence goes on from JAQGBX010005979.1 coordinate 3,874, forward strand.
GAAGCAATGTTGAGAAAGTGTTCTGCAAATAAAGTGACAAATACAAAACTGAATAAAAAGAATCTTACTTTGGATAACGGTTCAGTAACTACACATGTCACGTGAACCATTTCACAACGATTCACGCTGATGTTTGGTAACCTTTTTCGAAAATTTGTAGTAACAAATATATAAACAGTATCAGGGTGAAATTATGATGACCAATAAAATTATATAAACACAACTTCCGACAAAAATTTCGAAACTATACAAAGTATATATTGGATAATAGTTCGGTAATATATACAGTATAAGGTCTTAGAATTTGTTGATTTTTTCCCCAAGTACTGTATTGATATTAGGCAATCTAAAAAAATCAAACAAATTGTACGATGTATGATGTAGTAGAAAGATGGAGAGATGTGGCAGTGTATACTATACATTTCAAAAATTATTTTACAACTGCTTAAATAGTAGTCTTATTTCATAACATTTATTTGATTTGCGGTTCTGGAACCTTTTAAACACACATCGAACTTTTATTTCTTCATAAAAATTCGAACTAATTTGCTAAAGCATTAACTATTCATATAGTGTATTATGTTCACAAAGAATGCAGCACAATTATATTTAACATCACGTTCTATAAACTTAATAACAAATTATATATATATATACAGTATACTGTATTAACTTTTATATATTATTTCTATAATATATTAAAATACAGTAGAACAATCATGCTTTAAATATGTTCAAAGGTAAACAAACCATTTTTAATTTTAAATTAAACAGGTGCAAGTCATGAAAATAACAGACAGATTATATAAGAATTTAACATTTTAAAAATGCATTTCCATATTGTGCGAATCGCACTTTTGCAGCGTTGAAATTACGTTTGAATGGATATTAGCGTGCCGATTTTGCCCACGTGACTTCACAATTACTGCCAAGGTGCGATTCGAATATCTTCTGCTTGAATACGCCAAGAGTTTCACAAATGCATTATGCAAGGCCATTCGGTGCGAATTCAATTATTCTCAAATGCTCGATTCTATGATGAAAATGGCTTGAAAATCCATTTATTTATAACAATAAAATTATTCACTGTGTAGTATTTTTTTTAAAAATCACAGCACAATGGCGTTTTTTCAGATGATGGAATAACCAATATAGTATACAAATTTGTTAAAGTTCAATTTAACATTGCACTTGAAATACTCCTGTTCCTATACTTTGTTACAGAAATGTGTTCCTGCATCATTTCTTGTTTTTTCCTCGGGACATAATTTGGAACAGAAAAAGTGAAGATAGTTCCATCTATGTTCAAGATAGTGTTCTAAAACAAACGTTTTATACAGTTCCAACTATATTGAAAATGACTTTTACAATATAACAATTAGTACAAATTTGTTAGAAGTTAAGTTCCTAAATTCGATTGTTACTAATTATTTAGGAGTATTTTCCTAAAAATGGGATTTATCCTTCCATCCGTCTCCCTCCCCCCACTTCTCCAATACCATATGGCATTTCTTTGCTGACTGTCGTGTACAGTACTAAGTTGAATAGAATTTAACATACTCGACATATATGGTGGAACATAATTTACAGTGATTTCACTTTTAGATGTGCTATGAAAGTTATGAAACACATGGCATGACGTTATTTTAAATTAAAATGCAGACGTTTTAGCACGTATTGGGATATTTTCAATGAGATTAAGGGTTGACGAAATATTTCGGACACGAATCGCGTCATCAGGAGGGTTCCTTCAAGGGTGACCCGTTGAAAAGTCCACCCCCAATTTTTTTTCGATTTGTATTTTTTATTATTTTAATTATTAAAAAGCAGTCATCTATAACTTTTTCTTCTATAAAGTTTGGGACCATGCAGCAATACACGGCGTGTTTACACGTTGATTTTTTTTTCAAAGGACCCACAGTGTCTGACCGAGAATCCCTGCAGGGATCCTGCCCTTGATCGTTCTTGTTCTCAACCCTGGATTCGTCCCAGCAATGGGTTGCACGCGTCAACGGTCCCAAAAGAGTCGGGGCTCCCCGTGGGGTAACGTTGCGGTCGGTGTCACTTTTTCAACAACAACAAAATCTTATGTGATTTTGAAAATCTGCTCGTCTCGGTTTAGGAAACGGAGAAGGTTATGTGAAAAAGATACACTCACCAGTTTTTGTGTCGGAAAGGGTGAAAAAAATGGTGAAAAAGTGAAAATTAACATGGTCTGCATGGGGAAAGAAGTAAGTCGAGATGGGGCGCTGGCATATCACCTGCGCCAAACTTTTGGGGCTGAAGTTTGAAAAGTGCCCCCAGAAGAGGTGTAAAAACAAACACCTTTACCGCCCCTCAAATAGCCTCGAATTTCACTTCGTGTATCGGTTACTGGACCAAAGTCCTCTTTTCGAAGTTTTTCTGACACAGGTATGGGATTTCCTCGAAATTTGATACTATCAGTGGGCTTTTATGGTTTAGTTTAACAAGATTTCAAACCGCACCACAGCAGCCACCACGGATTAAAAGTGTCCAATATCTTGTATTATGGTCAAGATTGATTTATTTTTCGGGATTGTTTATTTCGGGGGTAATTTGCACCCACGCGTCAGAAGTGACACTACTAAAAAAAATTCAAGTTCTGATTATAACTTTAGTAAATCAAGCAAAAATGTTGGTTCATCTCGAAATGATGATGTTGATTCATCTCGAAATGAAAAATGTTGAGGTTTATCTCGAAACAATTGTTTTTTTGTTTAACTCAAAATACAAATTTGAAGTAGGAATACGAATTTTTAATTTTATTCATTAACAGTTATAACTTAAATTCGAGAAAATAAGTTTATGAAATATTAAATAAATGACATATACTTGTAAAACTCATAAAGTACATTCAGTGCATGTACCATGCATTCATGCCTTGCTTGTGACCCCTAAATTAGTTCAAATGATACAAACAATTGGTTCAAATTTTCTTTGATTCAAGTTTTTCTAAATATAAACATATTCCCTTTCTTGTTTAAATGGAAATCCCAACGAAAACTACAGTAGGCCTATTGTAAAGCACATTTGGTGATATTAATTAATATGTGCAAGCAGTATTGCAGAAATTCCACATAATCATTTAAATTTAAAAAAAACATATTGGAATTTAATAAAAACGCCATCTGGGAGTCAACAAACGCAAACATGGATAAAAAATGAAGTTTGTAGTTAACTTACAATTTATGAATACTAAAATATGTATTGCATAATCCAGTTACTTGCCTTCGTTAAATGCAACAAGAAACCATTTGTATTGAACATGGTGCTTTATGATCGTCGTATCGTAGGGGGCGTGTTACTCGCTCGACATAGAATAACAGATAGCCACAGGGTTGCATTTTGATCAAGCAGACGCTGCCTATTTTTTGTCGTCTGCTGCACATTTTCTCACACGACATTTTGGGTACTGACCGCCAGTCGGAAAATTGGCGCTGCGTGGAGTGACCATACTTGGTATTACGTATAGGCTACTGTTGTGCAGTACTCAAAAACTTGGAAGGATTCTAGCTTGGATTAAAATTCATTTTTATCCCATAATTATTGTAATTTATCAGCTTTTGCAAACACATAATCGAAAATCGCTCCCATGGTGCACCAAACTTCCGCTGATTTTTCACCGGAGTATAATCGTTAGGTTATAACTTATCAAGACTTACATTTTTCATTGAATTCCTGTCACCACTTTAATATTATTTTTTCGAGAAAAGCTCCTTTTTATAAAGATCAATATATGCCTCGAGTTTGATATATAGACCCAGTGTATGGACGAAAAAAAAACTGACAGGATTCTTTTCAAAGAAAATGCAAAATGGAGATGTGAAGGACGATTGTTATAAAACTTGAATATAGAAGTGAGGATTTTTTTTAAAACCCTAGATTTTATCAATTGTGATTTGTGAGTCCTATAGAATGTTGCGCATTGGCCCTGCATACGTGTTTCAAATATCGGATTTGGTGCAGCTTTTATGTGGGAAGATATACAACTTGTGGAGGTAGTTGGTGCATTATCCTCACCGAAAGGTCGATAAAAGTGGGAATTAAGTGGGATTTATGGGTAAATTTGTCGGAAAAGAACACTTTATAGGAGAAATGTTTTTGAAAAATAATTTTTTGTAACAAATTTGAAATGCGAACATAATGTTTTAGAATGTTATGTCTTCAATTAAACTTCAAAATATCGTATAATCAATTATAGAAAAAGCAATTTTGATAGATGACTGTATAATGTAAGCTAAAAATTTGGAAAAAATGAACCTTTATTTGTGAAATTCAGACAAGTATTGATCTGTCGGCGATATCTTCCGCTGGATCGCGAGGATTTTCGGCCATTTTTTTGATCCCCAATATTATGTGGCCAACCAACATGGGCGAATTTATCGAACAGAGATCTACTTATTACACTGTAGTAGATTATCGATTATCCGGGTTGTGGATGAACTTAAGGGTCTTTGTAACTTGCAGTCATGGTAAAAATGTGCTGGCATGTGGGTAAAGTTATTCAATTTTCAAAAATATTGATGTCTTGAAAATTTACATAACTTGTACAATGACCAAGCAATTGCCCAACATTACAATTAATCCAAAATATGAAATATTTTTCTCTGAAAACATGAACCTTTCGAAAAAAATATGATTAATCTAAAATAAATATTAGTTTAAATTATCCACAAATAAACAATGGTAGATTTATAAAGGATGTAAAGGTATCATCAAAAATCACATGTAAAGTTTTTGTGCTAAAAAAGACAAAATTGTAATTATTACAAAGTATGGGTATTAAAAGAGCACGTTTGCAATTAAGTGTCCTTGAACACTTAATTTCGAAAGTGTCGCGTAGTGGTATTGCAGATCCTTACAACTAGACGACACTGATTATCAAGGAATTTTTAATTGCTAATGTGCTCTTACTCTATGACGTTTTTTGGGTTAAAGAAGACAAAATGATAATAATTAAAACATGTAATTTTTTGTGCTAAAAAGAAACAAACTGGCAATTATTTTAAAATATGACGTTTTTTGTGGTAAAAATACGAAATTATAATTATTAAAAATGACGTCTTTTGGGCTAAAAGGACACAATTATAATTAATACAAAGTTTGACGTTTTTATTGTGCTAAAAAAGACAATTATAATTATTACATAAAATGCTTCCTGTGCTAAAAATCATCAATGACTAAAAATTTTGCGTTAGAAATGTCAAAATTTATTACTATATTAATAATATACGCACTGTATACAGTATATGTATTTTAAATTTTTTGATTTGATACCTGTAATATTTAATATTACAGGTATAAAATCTTGACCATTTTCGATTTTGAAAAATTTTGGTATTTCTAACACAAAGATATGAATAATTTAAATGACTTTGGAAGAGGAACTTGGAATTTGAAATTATACCAAATAGCAAAGTTGAAAGTGACTCGTGGTCATTCACGCAGTCATTAAATGGTTCCCAAGTGATTAGCACGTACTGTATACTGTAGCCTACATGCACAAATTCGAATATGAAATACAGTACATGTGTGTGAAGAGTAAGTGAAGTGTGCTCGAATGGATTGGGTTGCAAGAGTCTTTTGGTAGCTTGTTGTGAGTACACTCATTTTTAACAAAATTTACTCAACACATGCACTTTATACTGGATAACCTGAAATTGTAAAACAGACCCCATTACTGTATACACTGTACACGTTCATAAAAATTGTCATCAACCTTCTGAGAGTGACATTTTAAATGAACGGTAGGGTGATGTAATTTTAAATGATGGCCGGTAGTGATGAAATTTCATTGATCGTTTGTTTATAAGGTTGCAAAGTAATGAAAGCGCAATAATGCAGGATTTTAGGAGGTACATGTATGCAGTATGTGTTTAGTTATTGACATTATAAGAGAACCCTTAATGGGAACTGTACTGCACACGTTCATTAATATTGCCTTCACCCATAATTAATGACATTACCACCAAAAATTCTCCATCATTCGCATTCATTATATTACGCTCATTCATAATACTGCGAATTATTCACAATCATTTGAAATGATTGATACATTCGCAGATAACATGCATGTACTGTACCTATAGCACATGGCAAGTTATACTGTATGTGCATGCTGACTGAAAGGTATTGGATTAATTGAAAAAAACTGCGAATACAATTATACATCAATAAATTTCAAATATTGACCTCCACATCCACGGACTATATTAATGGCATTGCTTGCGTATGGAATGACATGACGCATACCATACATTTGGACAAAAAAAAAATGTGTATATGGAAATCCTGCGATTCTGCCATCATTCCTGATGCCCCAACTCTTTTGCCAAATGCATCGATCCCCCTTTTAAAAGAGTGACTCTGGCCACTATAGATTTTTGCCCTCGCATTTTTCTGTTATGAAAAAAAAAAGTGCTTTCTTTGGCTCGCAGACCCCATTGATCACTGATACAAAAAAATGGGCCGCAGTGTCTGAAAGTCTGTGGGGCCTGGTTCGTGCCAAGGATTGAAAGAGGATGGATGAAGAGCTGTGGGGGTAGGGAATGGCGATTGGGCGAGATAGACCAGAAATGCAACATTGGTATGCAAATTTGGCATGGAAGCTATACATAGGACACCTCCATATAAAATGCGTATAAAAAACACGCCGTTAGACACCAAACGACTAAAAGCAGCTTTTTTTTCCCACCCTTTCTTATGAAGGTACCCTGGTACCCTACCCTTTTCTGTCACCCTGTCTCTCTCTCTCTCCAAGGCCTTTCTTCTCCATCCAGCACGGTTTCCCCCTTTTTTTCCTTCCATTATGTTCCTTTCAGTCTAAAAACAGGAGCGCACCTTTTTAGGCATCACCCCGTCTATCACGAATCTGGACCGTGCAACCACATTAGGTCCACAATTCATCCCCGACCCTGGAGCAACCATTGTGAGCTGCTCGGTCTGGCTTCAATAACACGCACTTGTGATTTTTGAATTTCCATGTGTTGATATTACAACGGGCTCGTAATCGTCTGTCGAGCAAAGTTCGGTTGGATCAAAAAAAAAAATTGGAAAAAAAATCCTCCGGAGTTTTAGATTCTGAAAACTTTTTAAGTAAAACTAGATTAAATAAGGGTGTTGCCAATGTAGGTTTGATGCATGAATGGAGTTTCATAATCGGAACTAAAACTTTGATACAGACTGTGAGTATACGTCCATGGTGGAATCTCGATTGTCCGAGCATGTTTGGGAAGTTGTCTATTAATGGAATTCTGGTTTTGGGAAAGAATATGAAATTCTGTTTATTGTTAACGTGTTATTGTTAAAAAAATCCTTTTTTTAAAACGTTTTTTTAAAGTTGTTTTTATTATTAAAAATAATACAAAGACGAAGAAAGCATCACTTATTTTGAAAAATGTCATGTAGTTGGATTTTTTTTATTAATTTTATAGCAATGAATTTATGCACATGTGTTTTGAAAATTTATTATGTAGAAAAAGAATCATTGTATATACTGTACATGTACAGTTACGAAGCTTCGTTTCCTAGGAGAGAATAGTAAATTTTGTTAAGGAACAATTGATGGTTTTATGGCTGAATAAATCGCCTGTCTAATAAGTTTTTTATTATTTTTATTATTATTAAAAATAGAAAAAAAAATGACTTTAGTTTCGAACAAATGCCATGTTGTTGGAATTTTTTTATTAATTTGGTAGCAATGACTTTATAGATGTATATGAATGTATTTTGAACATTTAATTTGTAGAAACAAAATCATTTCATGTCCATTAACGAAGCTGGTCCTTTTTTGGGTGAATAGTACATTTTGTTTGAGAAGAACTAGTAACGTTTTATTGTTGAAAAAATTGCCTTTTTTCAAGAAAAACATTTTTTATTGTTTTTTTTTGAAACAATATTTTTAAAAATTTATCTGGAAAAAATTATTTTGTAGAAAAAGAATCATTTTATGTCCATTAACGAATCTCCTTATTTGTTGGAGAAAATGGTAAAATGGAATGGTTGTTGGAATGGTAAATTTTGTTTGTGGCGTACTAGTAAAGTTTTATTGTTGAAAAAATTCCTTTTTTAAAGGTTTTTTTTAATTGTTTATTATTTTTAAAATGAAAAAAAAATATTTTGCAAATTTATTAGTTTATGACATTTGTATTATATAATATACATTTTAGTTATTTGGCATTGTTTTCAACTTTTATAAAATTCTACTATTTTGACAATAATGTAATTGACATTTTCCAATTGGCCCACTGATGAAAGAAGATGAACATTGCTGTCTAGTTTGATTCAGTAATGCAAAATTGCATTCCGATTAATCAGACCATTGATAATTTGGATCCTAGTGTATATTTGCCACGATAACATTTGGAAAATAAATTCTTAAATTTATAAAATTTGCATTATTATTTGTAATATTTCTAGTCACTTACGGAAGTTCTAATATGTAAATTCAGTTAACGAATGATGTGGTTAATCTGAAAGTTCAGTACAACCTGTACCTTTTATCATACGATTCATAGATGGCGTTATCAGTTATTTTATTCAGGGAACTCATAACCACTATACAGTAGTCGTGGAGAATCGATAAAAAATGTAAACTATAAGTTAACATAAGACATACATAAATGATTTGGTTGGGGTATTTTACAGCTTTTAATTGTTATTATAATAACTTTAAATAACTTTTCCATTATAGATCACTGAGGTCATTGGAATTTTTTCCAAATTGTAACCTTTTTGGTTCATTCGCAAAGTTTAATTCTGTTACAGTAGGCTCTCCTGCAACAGTTTTTTTAAACTTTCCGGCATCGTTACTCATTACTGTTTTCAAAACCAAGCAACGCATCTCTTTTGCTCAAGTGACTTCAAAATTGCTAAATTGCAACCTCTTGAGTCAGTTCTGTTCCGTCTGTAGCATAACAGAGGATTTTTTTGTTGCTAATCGCTGCCAAATGTTTACATAAATTTGTTTAGAGAAACAACTGGCAACCAACGGGCTCCAGAAAATTCCTGTTTCCTCCAGTTTGGACGTAGTTTGTAAGGTTTAGTTCTCTCTGAGGATGGATTTTTTGAATGGCCCCTAAAGCCGGCCATACACGGGGAAAGCTCTATCTAGAAACTTGGCAATTTTA
>JAQGBX010005980.1:0-13021 GCA_034698745.1 Megaphyllum sjaelandicum
TTCATTATAATAATTTTTACGATTTACTATTTATTTTAAAAGATATTGAACGAATCATGATAAATGGACCACCCGGTTCAGGTATATACTCTGCCTACACTGTCGCAAGAGCCAGTGTAGCCAGAGCATTCAACATGGCGGATGGAATTTTGGCTGCTTTTCTTCAAATTCGTCTGCTGATCTTTCCTGAATGGATTTTTCGAAATTGGCGTTGCTTAGGCAGACGTTTTGCACTCGCTTGTTCCATTGAAACAATTTGGTGTGAGGCACTGATGACCTCAAGAGGACGCACTGAATATAAAATGACGCTACACCAACTTGCAATGGAAGGACACTGCTCTACACTAGTGTGGACAATTGGAATTCGCCATATGACAAACGAGTGACACGTCACCTATGATACGATCATATCCCGTTGGATCGTTTTGGGTTCATCCGCCGTATCAATTCTTGCGCTGCAGTCGTATTTTCTGGACATGGGAACGTGAAAGCTGCCGAATTGCATGCAGTGACCGTATGCTGGTATTGCGTTTACTGTGCCTGCATGGGCTCCCAAATGGAGTAAAAGGACACTAGCTGATCTTGAAAACACGTAAACTAGAAAACAAATCTTCAGCTGGCGCGCCTGCCTATACAGTGCTTGGTTCGCAAAGATGGCGGCATGTCTTTAACTGACAAGCTCCTACTGTAGGTGCAATTTACACCAGCAATTCATGATCTCAATATTTGAAGATTTTTACAGATAGATAACTTCTAAACCTGTTGCGCGACGCCGGAAAGAGACGCGGTGCGGATAATGCGATTTCCGGTCCCGTAAAATGTCGCAACCTCGACGCAAATGAGTTAATCCGAGTGCGTAATTGCTAATTTGCATATGCGAAGCGCTGGCCGTCTCGCAGAATCGCAGACCGCGTTAGCAGTTTTGTGTGCTGGCGAGTGGATGAACAAAGGTTTCAAATTCTGAGCAGCTGGCTGATTCTCAATGCGAGCTCAATTTATGCAAACTCATTTCGCATTCATACCGAAGATTATATATATATGTATATATATATACTGCACTTTATTAAAAAAACGTATAAAATAAGGAAACAAACCATCGGCTTAAACTCTACATCCAACGCTGAAATTTTGAAAACTCAATTTCGTTTAAAAGTGTCCACCAGCTGTTCTTTTTCTATGGGAATTACTGTCATATGTACGTGAGGGTTTTTTAAGCTTTTTTAAGCATTCGAAGGTAAATAACTAGAAATTGCTTATTTTTACATTAAAAATTGCATTAAAAAAATTCAGTCTTCAATTGATGTCGCGTGTATTGATCCCTAGATGGCGCTTTTTTAAATTCCAGTGAATTTGTTAATGTAAAATTTATGCGTGGAAAATTTCATCAATTTGAAATTTCCTTGTGTTAGGTGCTTTCCTTCGTTATCTTTAAGAAAAATTTATTGCGAATATTTCAATGTTGGCCTAAAATTATCTTTCAAAAACTTTATTAGTCAACAATTCACTACATGGAGGACCATTTTAGGGGCCATTCAAAAAGAATGGCCTCATGTAGGGGGTAGATGGATAGGTTTAGTCACGGACACAATGTGGACAGGGTGAGGGAGGTAAGTTTGCCCATCTCCGATGTCCACTTAAAGAAAAAATGCCAAATATAATCAGTTCCAAAAGTAAAAGGGAAATTGTACTTAATATCGCATAAGTGGGTTATAGAATGCAAAAGTAAGGAAACAGGGTACCTCCAGTCCTGGAAAACATGGAAAAGTCATAACTTAAAAGCTCGATCAGGGTCCATTTGCTAAATTTTAATTTTTCTCGAGCATAAATTTTCAACTTTTTCAGAGGTCAACTTTACAAATTTGTCCACGTTTTACCCAAGTACAAATCTTCAACCTTTTCAACTATTTTGGAGTAAAGATTTTTAAGATTTTCCACAGATGACGCGGAGAAATTTGCAAAGTTTCCAACAGATTTTGAGGACAAATTTCCAAAATTCTCAACCATTTCAGAGTTCAAAATTTACGTTTTCCGAGTGAAAATTTGCTAAACTTTCACAACTTTCCTAATCCAATTTTTTTAAGTTTCGGACGCCCGAATGAAGGGAGGAGGTGGGGAGTCCTGATTGACCGGACATAATGCGGACAGGGTGTAGGAGGGAATCCAATTTTGGGAAAATTTTGAGGACGCCTTTTTTGAATGGCCCCTTTACGAAAAAGTTTAATGTAAATTCGAGATTTATTATCCCTCTTGTAGTATGATTTATCTTTTTCGTGATTTTCTTGATACATACTTAGGCTATTTATAATTTACCAGATGACTTTTTACAGTTTTATTCAAAAAAATAGAAAAATATAACTTTAAAAAACTAATAGGGTTTAAAAAATTAAAACACTAGGTATTGAATTGTAATTTTAAATGTAAAGAACATATATCGTTCCCTCTAAAATTTGTCATGCACATTGCAGTAGAAGTCACTTGGTCATTTCACATGCAAAGAAAATCAAAATGATTGTAAAAATGTCATGATTGTACACATGCAGATGCGCGTTTCTAAGCAAAAATAGTCATTTCAAATGATGGTATAAGGTTGAAATTAATTAAAGCGAATTCTGCAACATTTTTTAGGTAATGTCATTATAGTTGATGGCTTTATTAATGAACCTTTTTGAAGGTTTTGATAATTTTCTCTATATTTATTCCGGTGTACTTTGTTAGGGAAATGCACATTTTCCATATTTTAAAATTGATTCGCTGCAAGCAAGTAGCCTACATTCAACTGATTTGCGTGGATTTTTTTACAAAGGGTGAAAAAGTGCTATTAGTCGCCATAGAAACCCGAAGAAACGTATCCAATAGCTTCATTCATTCATTAGTCTTTGAACTGCTTTCGACTTAAGACAATTTTTAAGTTCCAAGAAAAATCTCTTAGGTACATGTATAGTATTTACATGTTCAAAGAAATCAAAGCGGAACGTTATGTCGAACTTGCTATTTTCGTGCAAGGTTCGGGTGTCAATTATTTAGAGTGAGGTATTGGTTTCTCTTCCTTGCTCGACTAAGTAAAATGCAATTTTAATGATCTTAAATTCGCTGCATATAAACGTGGGACTTATATCCACTCCTTTTACAAGCAGGGATGTTTGAACGAAACAATCTCGTAACCTATCGTATTACTTGAGTAGTTTTCTGCATGTCGTCCATTATATTCGGATATACATGTAAGGAATGCCGCTATATTTGGAGAGTATGAAACCTATAAGGCAAATTGTGTTTGTAAGGCGCCATTAGCTAAGTTTGCTACTATCCAAGCAACTAAAATGCCTGAGTACCTTCGTGGAATGGGCATCAACATTTCAATCGCAAAGTCGAGATGAATGCAATTTTTTAAATTATATAAAGGATAAAAAACATTTTTTCTCCACAAATGGCAAATCCCAAATTTTCTTTTTTTTTAAAACAAGAAAAGACAAGAAGTGTAACTACTTCTTTCCAGACAGTTTTTTACAAGTACATGTAGACTGCGGTTAATCCATATTTGGTTAATAAGAATGTTAATTACTAAGACAAACTTTGCGAAACGCACTTTGGCATTCATGATGACACGTGTGAAAACTTGACACGCTTTAATTAGTTTTAAAAAATTCTTTCATGCATGTAAATTTCGGTAACAAATCAATGCACATGCACTACTTTTGCACAAATGACTTAACCACTACCGTAGTACGATTAGCAAAGCTTCTGTCTGAATATCCCTAAGGGAATCTACATAACATTATCGAGAATTTCGCCCAATGCCAGGTACTAAACCACAGATGACTAAACTTCTTACGCTTACTTTATATGTTTATTAATACTATCATAACCTGTAGAGAGTAAAATATACATGTAGAATGATCGTGCAGGGTGAAAAATTGTGCAATGATGGCCTATAATGATAAACATCCGAATTTTGGCATTATTACCGGGGCGTGGTTTACACTGTGCTTGTGGATACCGCTATTAATTAACAACGACTCTTCAGATTGCACGCATAATTAATTCCGTCATTAGTATTGACCATGTGGGTCCCATAGACAATACTCCTATTTAAATTTCTCGCGACACGCATTCCTGATTCGTATTTTAAATTTGCGCCACTACGTGCACGCGCAAAATGACTGCGTTAATTTATTATTGTACACAGATACGCGCTTCTAAGCAAAAAACAGTCATTTCAAATGATCGTGTAATATTGAAATGTAATGAAAGCGAATGACGCAGCATTTGTGAAGGTAATGTCATTAGAGTCGATGGGCATTATTAATGAACGTTTGCAGTTCCCTGAACTTCCTTTTATACAACGGAGACCTTCAGGTTTGCCAGCGAGCATGCGCAATGAAAACTGAAATAAACTCCATTAATAGATAAAAGCTTAAAAAGTACGGAATAGTCTACAGTAGGTACACGTATACTTTCTATAACCTAGTTTTTATTCAACACTTTGATTACATTTTTTCTTATGTATATAACCAAAATACCTTTCGCTTCAGGCGTCATCATCCTTTCATAGTAATTTTCATAAAAGGAAAAGAAATTGACATTCACGAAGCTAATTCGGGCTTCCATTCACTATTATATGCCGCCTGATTATAAGATTAAACCGAATGTTAAACATTCGCAATACTCACACTTTCATCACACACACGCTTTTTCGCGGGGAGGGGGGGACTCGAGTTTCTAATCCGATTATACGACAGGCACCAATTGGTTTCAGTGTCTTTTGCTGCTATAGGTTCGTTCCACCTTCGACCGAAATGTAATTAAAACAGAAAAAAATCTCGACCTGGCTACAGGTTTTGTAACAGCATCATCATCCACGTGCGTCATACGACTAGTCAAAAATTGAGCTTAGCTTCCACGTAGAGTCGACTCTTCATTTTACTAAACTTGGGGACCCCCAAATCAGTTTGTTGGTTGTGGATTTTTAACGTTGGCCTTATTGCACATCTTATTGAAATTAAATAAGTCACAAAATCTGTCTTAATTCTTCAGATCAGAAGAAATAAGACAGGTTTTGCGACTTATTTGGTTTTAATAAGACGTGAAATAAGGCTTTAAATAGTCTACAACGAAAAAAACTTAAATTAAGACAAAAAAATTTGTATAGTGTGGAGCAATAACTTTCAGAACAGTATAAGGTAACACTGTTAAAAAGAAAATGTGTAGAAACTAACTTAACAGCACTGTTTCAAAGGGAAATGTGGGTAAACTAACTTGGCAACGTACACCGCTTGTTCCACTGTTTTTCCTGATTGACAAGACAACCGAAAAGCTTTTGAGAATGATCACTGTGGCATGACTGTAAAATCTATGACGTCAATGTGTCACAGAAACAAGTTTCTAAAAAAAAATGTACATTTTCTATACATGAAATATGCTTGTGATACAAATATTTCTTGACACACAGGGAATTATCAAACAACACCATTTCTCGAAACACATTTTGGATATAGGCCTACTTGTAAATTGACTCGGTGCGTAATGGATTTATTGTTATTAGGAAGGGAAGAGTAGTTCGTGGCACGATGTTAAATAAAGTATTTTTTTGAAAGTATCTCAAACCTATAGTTTCCCACTTTAGTCATGGATAAGTTTTACTACAAATTTTGAACTTAAAAAGAAAATCAGCCAGTATGTGCATAAATAAAGATTAAGAAAATGTTTCGCTAATGTTCACCTTTATTGAAGCCATTTCGAATATGGAACCCAGAAGATTCACTTCCGATGCTGTGAACTCGTGTTAACGTACATGTAAATTACTTTGTAGAATCATAAAACCCCCCATTTAATTAGAACACGCATGCACACGATTATTTGTGAAGCTAATTTCATCCCCCTAATAAATTATGCAAATACATGAATTAAAAATGGAAATATATGCACCTAATCCTGCGGCAACTAGAATGGTTTGCTGGGCTTGCGCCATCGCGGTTAATGATTTCATATTTCACATGTTGCAGGTTTTAGAAGCATAAATGTGCAAACATTCAAAATGAGATAGAATCGTGATAATTAATTAGCAAATTTCTGCTTTCAAATTGAAGAGAAACAAGCTTTATTTGCACTTTCATCAGGCGCCTATGGGTAGGAGGACAATGAAACTTAGAAATAAGAAAGTTAATTTTTTTTACCACTAGCGCCAACCAGCGGCACACAATTGGTAATGCATTTAAATTACCGATGGATTGCCCGCTGGTTGGCGCTAGTGGTCAAAAAAATTAGAAGTAAGAATGATAACTACCAACGAATGCAAACCCTTAGTCTTGAATTTTTTTTTTTAGAGTACAGTCCGAAATGTTAGTGATAACAACGAGCTTCGGCCCGCTTAAAGATTCATACCTGTTTAGAATTTACATGTATATATAAATATATATTGATAAAGTGGGCACGTTTATGAAATTTGCATGTTGATAGGTGTTCACCCTAGGATTTGCAAGGTCTGTTTTCATTATCAAAAATAAACAGTTCTAGCATTACTCGATCGAGTTTAAATCTGAAAATATTTTATGAATATAAACATAAAAACATTCTCCCGACGGGGGCATGCAGAGCGCCCAATGTATGGAGGTAGGAAACATTTTTTATTAAAACTCGTATATAACTTTGACGGGTGAGCACGCGAGTCACCAGCTCCTCCTACTGTATATCTCTCGAAAAAGAGATATTTTAGCGAGTTTCAAATTAGCCATGTTTTGCAGGCATTTATTCAGCATTCCTCGGGATTTGTCATTATGTTTACAAACATTATGAAAGCCATTCAACATTTGAAAGGCTCCTGCTGAAAGGCCTTAAAAATCCACTCGTCCGTGCAATTTCTGCGTGCAACATATGCGCGTAATTATGCCGCCAGTGCGAAACATGCGGGATCGATAAACCTCTACTTTCCAGGCTCGGTTTTGACCACTCGTCAAGTCATCTGCGGAAAAAAAGGCTAAAGGTCAATAGAGGATGCGATTTTCATCTGTTCTCAATGGCCGGGAGAAGGTCTTTTTAGCAGTCGACTGCGACTATTAAAAAAGCAACAGATCTCCGCTCATGAGCTCTAAACATTTTCAAACTTTTATAGGGAGCCACCAGCTATTTTAGTCAAAAGTTATAGGGACGACTGCAGTGAAACTGATATCGACAATGGGTTTACAACCGCATCGGAGGGGGAATGGAACCCGAAAAATTACAAGTGCGCTTTATTATCCTATAACCTCTAAAATCCCTTTGAAAACCTTGAAAAAAAAATTTCACTGAAAAATAATTTCATTCGAAAACTCCTTGGTCGAACAATGAATTATTAGCATTGAGATCTAAAACCCAAAAACCTGATCGAAAAGATAGATAAAAAGTGTTTCTAATTTTTTCGGGTGCTCAAAGCTGGCCTTGGCAGAGAAAAATCGATGTCCATGCAGACATGGATTTTCATATTTATCTGCTACATCACAAAAGCCACCCTGATTCAGTAAAAAAGTGATGCGATTAATAATGCGTTGTTATGGTAGATTAATGACACCGATATCTCTTTTTTGAATTAGTTAACTCGACATTTCACGCTGCCATCAGGAATGCTAAAATCCTAAGCTCAACCTCAGCTTAAACTTGTACAGTATAGATACGATAAGTTCGGCGATGGTATTTACATATATATAAAGCTATATACGCAGTATAATTAAACAAGTGCAGTTCAGTTCATGCATGTCGTTAAACATGTAAAAAAAAATCAGACAACTATAGGAATTATAGTCTTTGCTATTTCCAGGTTATTGCATGTTTTTTTCCTAAGAATTTCAAACATTTCGTAATACACGAATGTTTTTCTATAGTCGTTCTTGTCGTTTGAAGCAGAATCGACGACAGGTCAGGTCTGAGGTGGCGTATAATTTTACCTCGAAACTTCATTCGCAGTTTCCGGCTTTTGAGTTCATATTTGGATTCCCCCCAGCAGTAATAAAATGTATTTTTGCCTTTTTTAGATTGAGTATCCTTTTATTGGATGGAGATAGCACGCGGCCTAATACATGGAGTTGGGCGTCATGTCTATTGTCGCCACCGTGCTAGTGGACCATATCTATTAAGCGAGAAATAAAGAAGCCGAGCAGAGTGACCATCTGAAGTTTAAAACTGATTCCAATCATCACTCTGGGAAGTTGGCCCATTTGAGGCTGATGCGAAATCGGATAGATGGGTTGGCATGGCAACGACTCCCAGATACCATCTTCACTGCCTTTAATCATTTTTATATAAACTGGGTGGAAACTAGCCCTAGGCCTAACCAGTGGGACTTTGATAGACTTTGGATAAGAAACTGTTAAAATTTTAGATTCCATGGAATCCCATCCGAAAATGATTTGTGGTGAGAAATGGCGTCAAAACGAACGCGTACTGTCGGCGTACATCACTATATTTGTAGATTGCACAATATAACATACATATATATAGTACATTAACTGTAGTATGATCTCATAGAAACATAGGGTTTCAGAGGATGATGATATGATAACAAAAGAAGGATACAGTCATGTTGGGAGAAGTCTGTGATCATGGAAATTTTTTTGAAGAACTACTCTGACATCCCGATACATCATATGATACTAGATAATCAAGATGTTCCGTGAGATAAAAGTTTGACTGAATAAAACATGTGTGATATCGAAGCATGCATCATTCTGATATTCCGCTATCATTCATGGAAGTGACAACAAATAATTTAGGGCTGTAATCTGAATTCATAGAGGGCATAAACAACTAACTATAAACAACCAGAAAAAATAATAAAAATATCATCAGATTTCATTTTATTTCAATGTCTTTTCAGAGTTGCGGCAGACATTGACCAGGTAAAAAAATGGTCACGTGTGCCCATAATAAATGTACATACGTCAGTTTCGGACACGAAATGGACTGAAAAGAGTAAACTAAAAAACCATCAGGTGCATCCTATAATACATGTATATGCATGTAGAAGAACTAAAGCATTGACATGTACAATACTTGTAGCTCTGCAGAGCAATGAAAATGCTCGTATACCTGAATCTGTCAGCTATCAAAAACCCGTCCAAGCTGTAGTATATAGTCCAGTGTCTGATGCAAACAAGAGCCAATGTCACGCTACATGCAGGCTGTTTGAATTAATAACGCGCACCACCATGGAGTTAACATTTGTACCAGTTACATATAATGTTTTTCATCCCTAACCTTTTGGTTATATGTCACGCGGATTTACAAACTTTCCAACAAACGCTGAGCCGCAATAACACGCAGCTGTTGCTTGCATAAATTTTTGAAAGGGAAATACCGTTGGCCTGGCTCCAACGTTTTTAAGAAGCCATTTTGCCTTTGTTTGAGTGAAAACCATCGGCAGTTTGCGAGATTGCGAAGCGGCATTAAACCATAATCGAGGCAGGCGCAACCTTCGCGTATTCGAAAGAGAAGAAAAAAAATTTAATTTCTTCTAATGGATCTTGGAAATGGATTTTTCATCTTCCTATTTCCACCATGCAGCAACGGTATTCATTAATGATAAGAGGTTTCTGTGCGACCCTCGTTTGGCTCAATTTCCTATAGATCACTGCCTTTCAATTGGGAAAACAACAAGTGTTTACGAGCGGAATCAGCGAACGAATAATCCCCGCACTGCCATGCAGCAATTTCAATGATCAAGAGGCCAATGGTGACCATTTCCACGGAATTAGTCTATTCAAAGCGCACGTACTTAGGTGCACTCCACCGTAATTTTTGACTAGTACTTGGAAGTTTTAGATTATAAGATGAGATGCGAAAGTCAAGTTGCACAATTTTATAGAGAGCCAAATTTGAGAAAACGATAGCTTTTTGAGATTTTTTTGTGCTGGTAAAACATGGGTCGAAAATGTATCTCTCTTTTATTATGTAATACTGTGAAACCTGTTTAGAGTGACCACCAAAAAAAGTGCTATGTCGGTCACTGTACACAGGTGGTCACTATACAAAGAATGCGTAAATTACATTAAAATAATGAACATGCACACTGTACTTATACTTGTAGATTGTAATGAATGTAGTAAAAAAACCACAAAACCAAAATGCACAGAAGCATCATGTCCATGGGTTAAAGAAAGATGTAACGTAACTCATCTGTTACCTGGTCACTTTATAAGGTACAATGTCAATGTAAAAATTGCAAAAAAGACAACCTTCATTAGCTTCAAGAATTCGGACTACACTTATGACCTTAAATGACGCTTCATCCGGAGATTTTTCAATCTGCAGGCATACGTAATCTTCAGGTGGCGCTGCTAGCGATTCCAAATAGGGTGAGTGACTCACAGCTCCTTATTAGATAACTTTCACGAGCAGACGACAAGTAGGCGACGCAGTCTTGCCCCGCCCAGATCAGACATTGTGGAGTAGCCTACTTCACGGTACATGTATACTGTTGGCACAGTTGGTATGCAGTTCCAAAAACATGGAAGTTTCTTTTTTCGCCCATGATTGCTGAGTGTCCTGGACGTAAACTGGTCAAGTGTTTGGTCAAGTGTTACTCGGGGCCATGAATTGGCTCTGCTCAAACCAAGAGCTCGCATCGATCTGAGGAAGTATTTCTTCAGCCATAATGTGATCGATGCCCATGGAACTGCATACCTGGAAGTGTGTTTGTGAACTGTGATAGTGTCAATTTATTTAAGAATCGACTGGACAAAGTCATGTTCCCGGTTTAATGTTTTTTTTTTTTTTTTTTTCAACGGCAACAAGCTAATATAGCTTTCGCTTTATATAATTGTAATAAGAATAATAATAATAAATAAATATCATTACTTTCTCCTTTTTTTTTCAGAACATAACTGTACTTCAGGAACGATCCCAAAATACACGTTTTCGTGAAGCTACATTAGTTCATCTTTTATTAAATGTTCTACAACCCTTTTTCAACGATTGCACGCCAACTGCTTTAGAGAGCCTTCTAAAGCCAATGCAATTGGCAGTCATGTTAAGCCCCGGCACTAATGATCCCCTCTTGACACGTCCGAGATCATAAAACAGCAAGCCGCATAATTGTTGCTAAGCATTTAACCCTTGAAGCGCGCCAAAATTCCGGAAGCTCCAATAAAAGCTGAGACCGGCATTGTAAAAGATCAAAGAAGATAGGACAGCTGATGTCGAGACGCGAGACACTTACAGTACAGTACAACGGCACGAAAATAAGCTAAACATTAGTCGGCATAGCCCACCACGGAGTTCGATACATGCAGGCATGCAGGGTCAACCGGAAGTCGCGGATTCAGCCGTATTACATCGCTATATAGGAACTGCGAAAATTGGTCGCATTACGAATTCCGCACTTAATAAATGGGCAAATCATTTCGATGTCAACGAAAAAAGATTAGAGGAAACTGTCTCGAGGGAGTTTCTTAGATTAATAAACCCAAAACGTACGCTAGAGTAACTTAGCGAGCAATATTTTACACGCAACCCAGAGAATCGATATATAGTGGACAAAGATGGCGTGAGGCCGGTCATGACTTGGACGGGAACAACCACAAATATTGTAATATTTCTAGTAAAAAACAAGCGTCTTTTCCAGGACTGCGGGGTCCACGTGCACGCCCAAAAGTTAGTCCACAACCGCGTGCACATGTTATACGGTCATTTTTTCGCAAAATTATGACACGACCATCAATTGCGCTAATTTCTCAGCAAGGGAGAATGAAAAGATTTCCATTTACCAGTTCGCCTTTTTTGAAATGCATCGTCCAAAAAACGTGCATGGACATATCCAGATCGGCGCAAAAAGGGCCCGCGCATGTTCGATGAATATTTAATAGTTCCAGGGGGTGAAGACGCATGAATAATTCATAAATGGCTGCTTGTAATTGCAGCTGAATAAATACATTTGCTCGGCGTGATTAAGTGGAGCGTCAATTAAACCAGCAAGAATAACAACGTTTCCTTACGAAACTGCAGGATAAAAAAAAATAAAAAAAAACAGGTCCGAAAATGATTAAGCGCAATAAGAGTTCTTTAAAACGAGCGTTAAAAACCGATTCATTTTTCATGAGATGACATTCGCGCAACCAGCCTACCCACTCCGATTTTTCTAACCTATTGACTACCCAAACACGTTAAATATCGGAGACGTAATCAACCTAGCATTGTTATACATCTGGGTTGTGCCACCAATGCGAAGTAGCTGTTACGTCATGGCAGCATCTCCGTTTCATCTTCCACCCCCGTCCACATGCCGTCTTTTATTCTTTCTAAACTTCCGTTCCTTTTTAAAAAGTAGAAGAAGAATACTGGGGGTTATTCAACTTTTAAGTGTTTGCCCTCTCAAACCTTTTAGTCGTTGCAAAAAGACTTCGACTGAGTGACTGGGGTACGAACCTCGTACTGTACCTTCCCTGCCAGCGTACATCATGCGTGTACGACCATAGCCTAGCAAGGCTAAAAAAACCCCCAAAGACAAAAATAACATTTCAGAATTAATTAGGGATTGGCTGGGTTCCCAAACCGTTTTAACAACCCCTATCTACGTGTATATATGCGCACAGCGATGAAAAACATAAACATTAGTTCTTTTACAGATTCCCTCGCCTTCTAACAGTTGTTATTTTTGCGGGATGGAGGGGGGAGGGGGGAGGGGGGGGGGGAAGATCGAATGCCGCTCTAGATGCTTCTATCGATAAAAGAAATTTGGTTTAAACAATTGGCAGAAACAACTACTTAGATAATCATTTCTAACATTCGCTTCGACAAAGATCAGTTTCAGAGGTTTGGAAACGAATAATTAAAAAAAATCGACAAGAACGACGCCTAGCTGTTATTTACAGGGTGGCCACAAAATTTTCAATTTCCCTGACTTTTCCCTGACTAAAATCCAAAATTCCCTGACCAAAACTTGCTCGTTAATGTATAGACCTATCAATTTTTTTGTCATAATAAAAAATAAAATAACAATTGCAATGAGAAGCTTGGCAAAACACTAGATTTTGTTACGAGTCTAGCTGAAGAGGATTGG
>JAQGBX010005981.1:0-13019 GCA_034698745.1 Megaphyllum sjaelandicum
GATGAAAAGCTCGATTGAAGTATTAATGAAACGAAATGCGATGCAAGAATTTGCCAATGAAAAACTAATAAGCTCGGTGAACTATCTTTTAATTAATCGAAACACGTACGCCATCGCCTTTCCAACAAGACGTTTACCAAAAAATCTGAAAAACTTTACGACAAAAAGACGTTGGGATTCTTACCCTTGCAAAAAAGTATTGAAATCTGAAAATCGATATTTTAAAATTTAATTATATTAAACTTGTTCAATAAATCAGATAAGCCCTTCTAAATGTCGTCACGAACGTTGCAATTTATGTCCCGAAACTTATTTCCAGATATATTATTGCCTGATATTTCCCCGGAGTGTTGGGAAAAAATTCCTTCTCAAATAAATTTCTAGATATATTCCCAAAATAGAAAATGCCCTTATTCTGAGTAACTAATTTACGGGAAAAAAACATGTCATTAATTAGGTTGTACAATCATTCCAATCAGGAAATACATAGATGTACGTCATATGATCGAAAAACAGCAGTGCTGTCAACTTAGTTTACCCACATTTCCCTTTCAAACAAACTGCAAATACAGTACTGCATACAATATAGGAATATACCGTAGGTATAAACTTGTTTCCAGATATATTACTGCTTGATATTTCTCAGAGTGTTGGGAAAATATTCCTTCGAAAAAAGTTTCTAGATATATTCTGAGAATAGAAAATGATCCTATTCTGGATAACTTATTTATGGAAAGAAACTGACGTCATAGGTTTTATAGTCATGTACACACAATTAGTTCTATTATATATCAGAAAAGATATACGTCATAGGATGGAATAACAGCAGTGCTGTCAACTTATAGTTTAGCCTATTTCCCTTTCAAACAGTAGGCCTACTGCCATATGCTGCATAAACTGTAGAAATATGCGTTGAAAGGATCGTTCCATGTGTGTGTACAGGAACAGAAAATGATTTCAGTCCACTTTTCTGCAACTTCTAGCAATTTATTTCTAGACTCCACGTTTCTCGTAGGTGAATGTCATAAAGAAAATTATATACGTGTGAGATTGAGTTGCCTTTCTTATTGCAATGAGCAGCCCTATGTAGACAGGTAAAATTTCAATTAGGAACATTTGAGATTTTTTAAAATGACTTATATAAGCTTAAACATGTAATTTTTGAAAGTGTCAAAAAAAGTTTTAATTAAGAAAACAAAAGTAATCATAACTAAAAAGTAATGAAAACTTGCAAGATATGCCAGCGCATGTTCTAAAAACAGCATTATTTTCGTATTATATGAAAAAATTCAAGTCATTGACTAATCTGAAATAATAAAACTAAGGTATGTTTATAAGCGTTCTTCGCCAGATACACATTTACTTTCCGATATATTTACATTTTTATTACTTAACTAATTTTTCGTACAAATATCCACACAAAATAAAAATACATCAACATAAATGTACGCCCACCCGATAAGCCTATAAAACATGGAGAATCTTAAGTTTCCTGAGTGATGAATATTTATTTTTTTGGAAAGTGTTTAAGAAAACTTTGACATAAACCAAGATGACAAAATGATATTTTTAGCATGCAAAATGTCAGGTAAGCTTAGCTCTGCATCGTGCTTTCTCGGATAAAGGTTTACTACTAGTGTATTACCAGTTGCATTAACCAATACTTGATCTTTAACCTTGATGTTCATTAATGACCATTAATTTATAATGTACTACAGCAATCAAAACAACGACAGACCTGTCACTAGAAAAATACAATTACGGAGAAATTGTGTGACTAACATTCTTATGCCATTAGATTTTGAAACTTTCTGGTGAGACATAGTCCCCAAATGCAATCTTATAAAATCATTCACAAACATGTAAAGTAATTTTTTCAAGAATTTAGAAGAGATACTTAAATTATAATATATTTCAATTGTTGCATATTTTAAACATAAATACGAACCTAAACATAAACACCAAAAATACACGCAATGATATAGGTAAACATAAAAAGGTCGACTTCACTGTATTTCACTAAACTTATTTGTGTTATCTGTAAATTCAAATTTTATATTTTATTCGAAAAAATATACATGATTAATTAATTTGTACGCAAAGTATGATTGTCACGCAATAAAACGTATCTTAATGACATTAAATTCTGTAGGAGGATTAACAAAGCAAAATATAAATATATTAATTTTAAAATAACGAATTGTATTTATAAAGATATTTTACATTACAGAATATCTTTACAAGTATGACGAGGTACTAAATCACAACATTCTTTAATATGGGACACTTGAATTCTATTATGAGATATTACATTACAACATTCTATTACGGAACACTGCATTTCAGCATTATATCATGGGACACTGCATCACAACATTCTATCATAGGACACTGTATCACAAGCATCCTTGTCTTGCATTCGGTATACCCAGGTTCGATTCCCGTTTCAACTATCCTCGATTGTGGTTTTTCATGGTTTCCCAGAATCCCTCCAGGCGAATGCTGGGATAGCTCCTGCACTGTATGTTTAACCGGCTATGACTGTCTTCCTATCCCATCCCATACTCTTCGTTAAAATCCCAAATACGGTAAAATTAATTAAATTGTGATTTGGGGTCAATCATCGTTCACCGGCCAGACTGCTTAGTTGGACTTAAATTGTATAATGATCCCCCCTGCCACATGGTACTATGTACTGACTGCAGGGTAATTATAAAGAATTGCATTGAACATTCTATAATATGACACTGCATCAAAACATTCTATCATGGGACACTTCATTACAGCATTCTATTATGATATATTGCATGACAACATTATATTATAAGACACTGCATTGCAGCATTCTTTTAAGTGATACTGTGATAAATCAATTTATTATGGGTTGCTGAATTACAACATTATATTTAGGCATTTAGATTTACTGCATTCTATTCAGGGATTCTGAATTAAAGCATTCTGCTAATGATACATTCATTACAGAATGCACTAAAACTTCAATATGTACAGTATGTACAATGAACAATACATTATTCGTAATGTGATATATTCCCCCACCCAAATTCATGTAAACCGAATTTCAAATTTTATCTCCGTTCTATTCGAGAAGTACATGTAATATGCTAAACTAACAACCTTCATTACCAACCACTACGGCTTAAATATATGCAAAAATTGTACATTAGAGAGCCGTTTTTTCTCCACGGTTCAACTGCGAAATAATCCAGGATTTTCTTTCGTATCCAATTAAGTTACATGAATGCATTAGACAGCCAGAAAAAAAAAAAGATTTATATCCAGCCATCTTATTTTTCTATTTTTTTCGCTGCGTTTTGAATTTTAAATTTCAAAGGATGAGCACCATGGATTACACGAAAAAGGCGTACTTCAAAACGTAAATCTTGAAGGATTTTTTTCTATTTCGCCAGACGAGACTCGCAAGTGAATAAAATCAACCAATGAATTTGTAGATGTACTTAATGAACGGCTTTAAAGACAACAAAAATGTCAAAACATGGTGACAGCGATACATAAATCCTTGAAACAAATTTATTGATTTATTTTTGCAATGGAAGATTTAGTAAAATTTACAGGTTTTTTTTATCAAGTTTCTTAAAATGCGGCAATCGCACATTCTTTTCCGTTTTGTTTGTAAACAGCACGTCAAGAACTATTTTTAAAATCCAAGGGGTCGACATTGTTTCATGTGTCTTAGTAAGGTATCAATAGGTGAGCCTACATTGATGTCAGATCTTAAATGCCGTCATTGTTGTGATAACACTGATAACTTATAACACATTGATGTGATATGACGTCACTGACATGAATACATCGATGGTATTTCCAAAATAGCGTTAAGTGAAATGCATTCATAAATTCATGATATTACATGTTTAGTAAAACCTGTTAAGAGTGACCACACAAAAATTCAATGTTGGTCACTGTACACAGGTGGCAACTATACAGAGAATTTGTATGAAGGAAATTAATGTACACTTAAAAAACAAAACCCTAAAAAGTGGTCACCATTCAAAGGTGGTCACTTTTCCAGGTTTTACTACAGAAATAAATGACGTCATTTATAAAGATGAACGAAATTTCGGAATCATTATACAATATACAGTATTTCTTATCGTTTTATGTACCCAATGGAGTATTATCAGTTTCACGGCAATATCAACTCTAAAAAAAGGTAGTTTAGTAGCATTCGTGTGATGATATTTGGAAATTACAACAATCCCATAAACGATGTTATGCTCATTATAAAGTAATATTGCTGTTCTTATAACTTTATATCAATTGATCATATGAACCTTGAAGAAGACATCAAAAATCATGGTTCCGTTTGGCATACAGTAATAATTCCTTCAACATGACTTCAGATGGGAGGAGAATATGAATTTTCTTGGACAATTTTTGGATGATATTGACCATAAATTATTCATTCGTAATGGAATCAGTTTCAAATCATTATATAAACTAAAACATGCAGTTGTGTGCCAAATTTATTTGCCATGCATATTTTGAAGATTTTAGCGTCATACCCGTTTGGCAGACACAGAACAAACACAGGTCCTGTCAACAAGCTATTGAGCTTCAAATTTTGAAACAGAAATGCGTAAAACCAAGACAACAAATAGAGCCAAACTTTATGACTTCAGAAATAATGAACTACAGTACAGTGTAAGTTTAAAGTTGTGCAGAGACATCAGTGTTCACGTGCCTCAAGAACATCTTTCATCGTGCTTTTCGCAATTACCAAACTTTAACAAATTCTCCTACTTCGGTTTTTATACCTTCAGCGCCGTGTTTCAGATCAGTTTCAACTATCGCCAAATTTTTAACAGCTGTGATTTCATTCAGGGCCAAACTTAGGGCCATTCCTTTAACCTTCCACATTTTACGACAAGCGCAATTTCTCAATTCATGGATTGGCGACTGTAAAACCAGAAAGAAGAAATACCTTTTTTTTTCTTTTTGGTCCGGCGCTGGGAAATTGTAAAACAGCACAGAATTGATGTTTTGGGTGATGGCAAGTTTTATTGATCGAAATTCCACTTGAAAACCAATGAGAAAGCCTACTTGGAGGGTCACCCTTTAGGTGGATCATAACTTTAAACGTATCTTGAGAATTGGAAAAGTAGTCCAGCAAAGATTTTTCAATAAGATAAAATAGGCTACCTAGTGCAGGCCCAGGTGGCGCTACCCAACGACTTGATGCATATACATTCAGAGCCATCTGCGTCGCAAACTGCGAACCTGAATTCACTATAGGTAAACTTCAAATTCTTAGCACTGTATACATGTACATGTATTATGTATATGATGCAATCATTGCAATGGCCAAGCTTTCAGATTCCGATGATAAAATATAAGCAAATCGATTCAATTCATAGAAAACAAGCACTGATTTGATTTACCTGCATGGTTATAATTCATGGTTTTAGTGTATTTAAACCATGTATTTTACAGTTTTAAAATGTATTTTACTATTTAATGACAGTCATTAAAACCCATATCCATATAGCAAAGTAGCCCAGCAAAGCTTTTTCAAGAAGATAAATTACGTGATGCACAGTTGGCGCTAACTAATGACAATTGGTGCACGCACTATCAGCGCCATCTGCGTTACAAATGCTCAGTTAAATCAAATTGTTTATCGAAAATTAAGTTTTTCAATTAATTTAATTAATTCTAAAATCTCCATAAACTGGTTCCATACAGCTGATACTTGTTTTTAAATATAACCAATCTGCAAACAGTTTGGTTGCAGATTGGTACCACATAGGGGTACTCAAAACGGCATTGCAGTTGTGCAATTTAGGTCAATACCGTTAGGTTAGTACAGCAATTTTTTTAAAAAAATCAATTTACAGTTAGTTTTTAGTTTACGATTACTCTCCATCTGTTTAAGTTTTCCATTCGATATAGATCAATGGATACTCACTTGCAAATACAAATTTCAAATCGCATTTCCTTTTGATACAAAATTGCAGAGGCTGTGCATTTCCGGGAAATCTAAGAGGTTTATTACTTAGAAGGTCCCCATAATCTGATTTGAATTACGAGCGTTTTACGTGGCGCGTGTAAATTTACTTTCCCGAACGATGTAAGGCTACAAAACGTGTATATTAAAGACTGAAAGTCTTGCCATTAGTTTGCCATGGATGGGTGACACCCAGATATAAAAAGGGTTAAAAGCAGATGGGACCCTCTCATCCTTCAGCAATTACTGTCTTCCCATCACCATAGCTGCGTAATTAAGAGTTAAATATGCGCCAACTATCGGCCTAATATATAGGACAAGTAGGCCTATTACCAGCGCAAAAAAGTACATTTGCATATAACGTATTAGAAGAGCAAGGGCTGTACGTGAATATTCCGATAAAGCACATTAAGGCAACTGTATAAGTGACAATCACCATTAATGGTTGGCAAAGTCTCTTTGTCAGAAAAAGTGCATCATCCTAAATTTAAACAGCAACATACTGCATCTGAACAATGAAATTGAGCGAAGTATAAGAGACAAGAAAGATCCATACAGAACATGTAAATATAATAATATAATTTTACAGAAAAAAACGTAGTTGGGACTGCGACCTTTGTCACATGTCATTTTACATTTTTTTTTTGTCATGTGACATCTCTTGTGCGACGCTTTCGTGTTTAATTAGGGGGAAAAGTCAACTGAGACAGAAGCAACAAACTACCCCCTCCCACTTAATTATAACGATAACCCTAGGGGAGATGTATGGTTACTTTTTTGATACGAAAACCTAGCTTAATTTTAATTACGCGCCCTGCGTTCAGACTCTGTAATTAAGAGGAAATTTGAGGCTAATTTCAGGTCTAATATTTTATGGCTGGACTAATTAAAGCGTGGAAGAAGCACCCGGGAATTCTCGTATTTTGATAACAATTACTGACCGTTTTAATACAGCCTTTCAAAAACAGTTGGAGGATACGAAATATTTATGAGTGTTGGGATTATGTCGAAACTCTGCGTGCAATTTATGTCTAGCCAACATTGCCGTTAAATGATTGCATTTTGAAAAGGACATGTGGATGAGAAAATTACGTCAAACAGACAGTGGTCGGTATACCGGTATATATTTGAATAGTTAACTTTTAGTATATTATTTGCGATCTAAAAATGCTTTCGAATGTGTCGAATGAAATGAATGTAAATGTTAAAAATTGTACAAGTTGTTTTGTATCTAATACATTTTTTTTTAAAAAAAATTTCTTTTTAATACAACTTTTGATGTATACATTTTATTTGAAAACAGTTTTAAAATTCATCTACTCATAAAATATTTTAAAAACATTAAACTAAATTTCACTGTATATTTTTTTAAAAACGAAACGTCTATAATGCATTTCACAGGGGAAATAATATTTTAATTTAAAACGTTTATAATGCATTTTAATAAGCAAAAAGTATACCTTTTACAATAAATACACTTTTTTTAAAAAACCAAAATGCACTTTATAATGTATCTTAAGATATAGCATTTATTTCAAAACATTTTTACAGCTAGAATAATTCAAGAAAAGTTTTTTTTAAACATTTGCATAAATTTACTTGTGTATTTATTTTTGTTTTTTTTACTAAATTTTTTAAACATTAAAATAAATTCTACCATATGCATTATTTTTAAAAAATATTAAATGAAGTTTACTGCATTAAATACATTTATTAAAAACCAAACGTTTATAATGCATTTTATTCAGAAAAAATAAGTCAAAGAATTTTAATCTACGTTTACAATGAATTTTATAGTATAAGTATTTCACTGTTATATTGCTGTCTACCTTAGATTTGTGAGCCATGAAGTTGTTTTCAACTATACCGAGAACTTATTTACTAATTTTAACAATAAGTTTTTGGTTCCTCTTAATCAAACCTAATGAAATATTCTTTAATTGCACTTTATGTTTTTATCAGAAATGTAATTTTGCATAACAGTTTTCTACTTTATCCAGACTCAGTTTACATTGCCTTACAAATAAGTATACATTTCTATTTGATTCTGTTTGTTAAAGGTTTTACTTCATTTTCTAAAAAAATTATCAACTTTCTATCATGATTGGTTAATGTAACCCAATGCTTGAAACAATTATTTCTCTAGTTTCAAAAGTAAGTTTGAAAAAAACTTTCCAAAATAATACCATCAAGATAAACCCATTGACGTCTGTTACACGTCATTAATCCATATGATGTCATTCCATTTATTTGTTCGGTAAAGCTAATTTACCGAAACGAAATTAACTTTCAACCTAACCCTAAAAAACATGAAATTGCATTACTGAATCTTCAAGATTTTTCGTGATATCAACAACTTTTTTTTATCTAATTCGTTTAAATTAACTTTCGTACTTCTAAGATCCGCATCACCGCGGATAATTCAGAAATAACAGGATGTCTTAGAATCATCTAAAGTTTGTACATGTACCAACTTCCCAGAATCAAATACACATTAGTTAGTTACAACATTTTAAACTTTTTTTAAATGTTGTATTCACAAGAAAATAATGAAATATCGCATAAGTAGCATCGTGTGATCTACACTGAATTTCATGTTTTAACATATTTGATTTCACAAAAGAAATCAAAGAAAACCCGACACATCCTCAATTGTTTATTGATCTTTTGAGCAGCACGCATTTTCGAGACGAAGATGGCGGCCAAAAAGCAGACAATCATACAAGCACACCAGCATGTCTTCCTGGCTGCCATTTTAATTCAATAAAGGTTCACCCCTTAGATTAAAGATGACGCCCTGCATTACGTCCTAATTTTGGTCTTCATGTGCGACACTAGAGGGCGTTGAACGCCATATCGCAAGTGTGCCATCTGTGAGCGTGCTTGGTTATTCAGCGAACGTTTCTGGAGCAGATAATTGAAATCTGTCCGCTGAAAACCTGCGTATTATGACAAAATCTGGAAAAAAGGACTGTGACTGAAGCGAAGCAGTATAATATATCACTTTCCGCGGGTTATCAATTCAATTCCACGACTGAATATAAAGGCGGAGAACGTTATTTTAAAAGATATGGCTCGCTTCAGGAATTGCAAATATTTGAAGATTCTAAAGATTTTTCTCTGACATTTTGTTTGTATAGACTTGATAGCTATTGAATATGTCTGCGCATACATAGGCGATGCAGCTATCCAAATAAAAAGTCCTCTTGGCACGGGCGTACTCAAGAATTTGCCTCCGAAAATCTAATTCGATCTTAAATAAATACAGGACAGTATTTATTTTATCAGTGAACATGTTCGTGAGTCGACTGACGAATTGATTTATTTGCGACAAATAGCTGCTAAGCAGCAGCCGTGGCCTCAACTCGAATCAAGATGACAAAAACAATGAGGTCATTGCAAATTCCAGATAATTTGTCAAAACATGGAGGACTTATGACTTGAACGAATTTTTAATTGAAAAATTTAAGACGTAGTCACGACAACACAATTGCATGTACCGGCCTTACTTGAGAAATTTGAAAAAGATTCGACCGACTTGCCGATACACCCAGAAAGATTGCAGGAAATGCAAGAACCACAGTATACGCATGCATTAACATTATAACAACCAAATCCAATATGACACAATTTTCACCTTTGGACACAATGTCATCTAACAACATCTTGGCTTGTGATATCCAATCCGCGAACAAACCCAGATTAATTCAACAATTTTTGTTGTTGCTAACAAAACTTGTACAATATTTTGTATAATAATAATATAAGAAGAGTCTCAGACTGAAGAACTACGAATCGCATTTTGGCAGTCGCGAAGCCATAAAGAAATACATGAGTGGATGTTTTACATGAGTTGGATTACATGAGTTGGATTAACACATGTGATATCACGACTTCAAAGTTGTCTGAGCACCTCTAATTTCAAAACTAAGAGTCTGCATTTAAAGTAGCATTTAGATTTAATAATATTCCATTTCCAGTATAGATGATTACCAGAACTTTAATTTCGCAGTTTCAGAACTGTTTAAACTAATCAATATTTGGAAATACCTCCGCACTTATAATGGTAGAAATAGACAACAGAACTAAACATTTTATAATTGCCGTCAATAAAACAACAACCCTTGTTTCCAGACTAAACCTTGGTGAAATAGAAATGATTCATCTTAATTGTTTCATGACTATAGAACTAGGTGAAATACGACAAATGCATCTCATTTCAAGACTAAAACTTGGTGAATTACAGCAGACGCGTCTTGTTTCAGTACTAAAACTTGGTGAAACACAACAGATGCATCTTGATTAAAGACTAAACTTAGTGAAATAAACAGATGCAGCTCAATTGTTTCAAGACTAAAATGTAAAATACAACAGATGCATCTCGTTTCAAGGCTAACACTTTGGTGAAATACAACAGATTTATCTTGTTTCAAACATATCATGGAAACATTATCCAGTATAACATTGTTTAGAATATCAAGTAAATAAAGGAATAACATAATTTCTTCAGACATTATTTTTAGCAAATAATACCAACAAGTAAATAGACGATCCGAACAGTGCAACCATTTACTTTACGTTCAATACGTGTTATTTTGTAAGAAAATGTTACTTTTACATCGTAAGATCTCTTGAAATACCCCACCAAGGTCTGAGTTATGTTTTTTCCCCAATCTCACTTTGTGTGGTGGAATAAATTTCTGTAAATATCGATTTTCTCCATCATTTCGAGATATAATTTACATTTCGTCCGATGCATTTTTTCTTCTTCTCCTGGAGCAAAGCTAATTTCTCAAAGAAGTCCATAAGCCTGGCCCCCCATAAGTAGCCATCAAATGGTCGGCCACATTTGTAAATCTAAGCAGCAGGCAACTGTTTTTCTATTTGCTCTTCATTTGTTTCATTACTTGATTGCCCTGCGGGAGGCTCATCTATCTTCCACACAATTCATCTTGAAACGTAAAAGGACATGCTGACGTTTTCACGTTGTGCCACTAAAGAGAACGAGCTTTTTCAAAGAGGGATGGGGGGTGCAGAAATGGTGAAGAGGCATTAACCTGCAACCACAATCATCATGAGTGGGACTGGGCTGTTGATGATGATGTGGCATCAAATTAAAAGAGTGCTCAGACCCCAATCTAATGAGCCTTTTTTAATACAATGTTTCGAGTTGAGGAAATCGCAAGAAGGGGGGGGGGGAGGTCCAGCGTGCTGAAATTAACGAAATCGCTGCAAATCATTCAATGGCATCGAAGTGAGAGGATGTTTATGGCATCACCAAAAGGGGGACTCTGGCTGATGACTAACTGTAACTGCAAATTATCATAGAGTCCAAAATAATGCAGTAAAATCGAACGATGTTTGACAGAGTCCCAAACAAAATGCCGATGTAAATTGAATTTAAAAAAAACTAAACATTTCAATACGAATTTACTGCAAATTGGTTTAGGTTCGTGATATTTGTTTCAAATACAGTGGAATCTCGTTAACATAGAAATGTACGTAAATACGAAGATACCCTTTTCCAGACCCTGTTGTTGTATGCACATCGAATAATGTTAATTACTTCGTATTAGACGAGCTCGGATAATACGAGTTTTTTTTAAATCCGAACCATTCACGATGCATTTTATTAAGACGAATCAAAGACTTGAGTTTAAAAATGACATTGTTGTAGGTTAATACCGCGTTCTAGGGTATACATCGAGTAAAGTCAATTTCTTCGTATTATCCGAACTCTGATAATACGAATTTATTTGAGTTCAAATCTCGGACAGCAAAGTACAGCTACGATTTATTATGGGGATCAAATAGCCAAAGAAACTACGGTGACGTAAGTGGAAACTGCAAATTTAAAAAAAAACACCTCTTATGGTATTTTGGATGAGGTATTCCTAAAAACTATTTCAAAGGTTTTCCATAACACCAAAAAAAAGGTGGAGTATTTGTGACAAGTCAAAACACCTTTTACTATTGTTCTGAAATGTCTTTATGTCTTAGAATGTAGGTTAATACCCCGTTTTAGGGTAAAACGTTGAATAATTCTCTTTTCGAATACATTTTTCGTTTAAGACGTTCTCGGATAATACAAATGTATGGTTCCTATACTTGTATGAACGAATCTTCAAGTTCCAAACCCTTCACGAAAAAATTTATTAAAACGAATCTAAGATTAATAAAATGTAGTAAAATAAACAAGTAATCCTCGATAACGGAATTTTTTTGGGTAAACTAATGAATAATTGAAGTGATATTCCCAGAGATTATATAATACAAAAATTTAAATGATTTTTTAACATTAAGTATTCATTGTTGAAATAGTTTTTTTTTGTTACTCCTGATAACAGAAACTATTGTTTACACGAACAAATTGGACGTCACTTGTAGTTTGTCTTAAAAATTTCCCTAATTTGTAAACATTGAGAACATTCAAATGTTAATCCCAGAGATTATGTAATAAATCATTTTAAATGTTTTTTTAACATTTTCAATTCTGATAATAGAAACAACGGTTTAAACGAGCAAGCTGAACGACCCTTGAAATCGTCTGAACAAAATTTTTACAATAAAACCAATTTGTAAACACTGAGAAGAAGTAAATAGCACCCATGTTGATATTCGTTTGCTGCATGCACTATACGGTTGAAATTTTTGGGCACTCAACAAACATGAATGCAAATGAACCACCAGATAAAAATAACAAGCAGAGGCTTGAGGGGATATCTATACAGTACGTAGACTATTTTTTTTTAATATTAAAACTTTCTGGTTAGGATGCAGTAAAATATACAACTTGTAGTTGTTTGCATGCTGAACTCACAGCTGCAGTGGACTCCAAGCGGATTCCGTAGAATCCAATGCGGAATTCGGATCTGTCGATATTGGAAAAGTCGAAATATCCCACCGATAAAAGGGTGGCAAATGTAAACAAAAAAAATAATGGCGTTTCTTTTCTTATAAATAAATGAAAAACAAACTAAAAATCCCTCATTGAAAATCGCAAAACAATATTGAAGCGCCATCGATTTTTGTC
>JAQGBX010005982.1:0-13019 GCA_034698745.1 Megaphyllum sjaelandicum
GCTTACTACAGTACACCTTTGTACTGCAGCGCAGCTAACAATTGGTTTTTTGCCCCTATTTTCAAAACATTGTAACACCTTCAAATAATTGCCAATAAAAACTAAACCACTTGAACACATACAAGTAGGCCATGCTCTTCGTTTTCCTAATTTTATATTTTCTTCTAGGTGTTACGGTTTAAAAATTATACTTTCAATTTCGTTGAAAAAATGGTGTTAGGTGAAAGTTAATACTATCCATGGATAGAGTACCCATGATAACCTATAACGACAGAAACAGAATTTTCACATCTCTAACGGTTAAGAAAAAAATTATTGGGTGGTGATGGACTGTATAATGTATAATGTAGCATAATGTAGCATATTGGAACTTTAATAGAGAAACATAAAATACTAATTCTTTTTGGCAAGATAGTTAAAGATATTTTCTATTAGTGAGAAATCTCTCTGAAGCTATTGAATGAAAGCTACCAGTTTTTGCAGACGTATTTTTAACTGAATGGCTTTTAGTGCTATGAAGATGTTAGAAGCTCTCATTGCATTATTTGATCAAATACTGTAGGCTATGCGTGACAATCTTACCTGTATTGTATCGGTATCACAGGCTTGTTTACATCCAACGGTAATAGTTTGCCAATCCGCATGGTTAACAGAGAGGGTATAAACGTGTATTTTATCGAAGAGGAATACCAGACTGCTGTCTTTAGCATTGGCAAAAAAGTAATAACGGAAAGTAAACGTTGAGTTGAATTCAACGTCAGAGAGAAATGGAGTGGAAAGGGTTGCTGAAGTTTGTGGTTCTGAAAGTGATGCCCATACATAATTGGTATCTAAATAAGATTTAAAAGACAGTCTATCAGTTGACATAGAAATTTGGACTTAACCTCAATTAAAGAATATATCGGTAGTAGGCCTATAGTAGAAAGCTTTTTTTTTAACACATTTCAATTTTTTTGAGGAAATTTTTGAAGATATAATAAAAGCTTTTATTTTGCATATAGTATCAAATATAACATTTTATATTGTAGCTTTACATGTGGATTTTTTTAAAAGTAAGTAAAAAAACCATAGGATTTTGTTCTGTTATTTCAAAACATTGTCGAATTAAACTCCTGAATTGTTAATTCTTTGGGCTTTTTCCAGGCGATTAATTTTTACAATTAACTTTTTTATCTTCAAGTTTTTAACTTTATTTTACAAGCGTTAATTTATGAAGCGAGATTGTTAGTTAATGTCGTTTCGAAAATTGGTTCAATTTTTGAAAATTGTATTACATAATGCTGATTGGCATTCAAAATATATTTTTTAAACGCTAATGACAGTTCCGGTCAATCCATCTTACGTAATGGCGGTGGTGCAAACGCAGGGTAGTCCATGTTGCTACTCCACTTCCATTCTGGAGGCAAATACCAATCACATAAATTGCCATCAAAATTACAGCAAAATGGTGATGGCCGGTACCCTGGAAAGTTTGTGAATATGTTACAAAAACTGAGCCAATAGCAGTGATATTAATGCAACGACCCTCTATGTGTACAGCCATATACTTGCCACACGCTGAGTTGACTTCTATTTGGTCGACTGCGAGTAATTCATCTCGAATCATCACTTCACCATTCAGCTGAAGCTGAAATTATAATGTCTCCTACTATTAGATTTGTAACTAATTTGCCACTATTTTCGTTGATAGCAAGTTGCGAACCAAACATTGCATACATGGCCTGAACATGGATAAATGCTATTTTTGCAGCACTCAATGCTGTACCCACAAGTTTCAGTCACGGTGTCCCAAAACTCATAAGTTTGCGAATATATTAAATTTAATATAACATCTTCTGTGTGAAAGCGCAAAACGGGTCGAAAAGAATCGTTATTATTTTGTTCAATGATGTGTCGGTAAATTATTGCTGTGATCGTATATCCGCTGTCCAGTGTTTGAAGAGATTGCATTTCCATTGTTGCGCTTTGAGGTGGAGACATTTGATCTTGAAACCAAACGTAGCCACTATCTAAAACAAAAATAATTTGTTCATTGTATTAAAATATGATGAAGCGATACTGGGTGTCATTTTCATGACAAACAGGAGTAAACAACAAGCTTACAATGTAAGCCAATGAAACCAAACGTAGTCACTATCTAAAACAAAAATAATTTATCCATTTTATTAAAAAAAATGATGAAGCGATACTGGGTGTCATAGTCATGACTAAAAGGAGTAAACAGCAAGCTTACAATGTAAGCTTGTTGTTTACTCCTGTTTGTCATGACAACGACAGTAATAAACCTAATTTTATACCTAGTAATAAAATGGATAATTTTTTTTTGTTTTAGATAGTGGCTACGTTTGGTTTCAAGATCAAATGTCACCACTTCAAAGCGCGACATTGGAAATGCAATCTCTTCAAACACTGGACAGAGGAGATGCGATCACAGCAATAATTTACCGGCAAAGCTGACAAGCTTAAATTATGTTACTAATTTGCCACTATCTTCGTTGATAGCTAGTTGCGAACCAAACATTTCATGCATGGCCTGAACATGGATAAATGCTATTTTTGCAACACTCAATACTGTACCCACAAGTTTCAGTCACGATGTCCCAATACTCATAAGTTTTCGAATAGATTAAATTTCATATAACATCTGTGTGAAAGCGCAAAACGGGTCAAAAAGTATCCTTATTATTTT
This sequence comes from Megaphyllum sjaelandicum, assembly GCA_034698745.1. Classification (NCBI taxonomy): domain Eukaryota; kingdom Metazoa; phylum Arthropoda; class Diplopoda; order Julida; family Julidae; genus Megaphyllum; species Megaphyllum sjaelandicum. The sequence goes on from JAQGBX010005982.1 coordinate 2,690, forward strand.
GTCCAATGATGTGTCGGTAAATTATTGCTGTGATCGCATCTCCTCTTTCCAGTGTTTGAAGAGATTGCATTTACATTGTCGCGCTTTGAGGTGGTGACATTCGATCTTGAAACCAAACGTAGCCACTCTAAAACAAAAATAATTTATCCATTTTATTAAAAATATGATGAAGTGATACTGGGTGTCGTTGTCGTGACAAACATGAGTAAACAACAAGCTTACAATGTTATTAATTGGTAATGCTTAAAAATGTTTAGGAAGAAAATTATATTGAATTAACTTGCTGCAGGAACTTTTGGCAACTTTCCATTTCAAAAAATATGGGGATGATAAAAAGATAACACTGCCGCTTACCCTCAGTTTTTCACTTTATGAGGTTTAAAAATCCATGGTGATGCAATATACATGTACATTTGTATATACGACTCTTTTACCAACTAAGAAAGAACTATAATGTCGGGCTACTTTTCAAGGTGTGGAAAAGTAACATTATGTATAGAATTGAAAAGATATTAGTTTGTCATATATTAATCAAATGGTGTTTAGTACCCTAGAGCCAGAGTACCTGCAGAGTGCCTAAAGACCAGCTTTCGTTTTCAATTACTTACCATAATGGAATGATGGTATGTTTGTTATGTCAGGTGGATATACAGTATTGCTCCACTCCCAAGAATATGAACCGGTGTTAATCCATTTAGTATCTGGACTAAATGGATTGTTATCAAATGACATGCAAAGGTTGTTTTCCTCAGACGTAAAAACTGAATTGAAAATTACAAGAATTAGTTTGACATAGTATAATATTATTTGAAATCAGTTAAATATGAAGTCAAAACGGCATTTCTACTATCTCTTGTTTTTAAGCATTATGTAGCAATTGATTATTAATGGTGCACATGGCATTTCTAACGATGTAAGGTAAAATGCCGAGGGTCCCATTCTCAAGGTTCAACTAAAACATCTCGAAAAATAAGGATGGTACGAAAAAAGTTCTGATGAACTGTTGTTTATTTTGTAGGGGATCAAACGATGGCGCTATCTGTTTTAGCATAAATGGTTAACATTATTTTCTTCAATGGCGCGCCGTATTAGTACGTATTCAAATTATTCGTAGTGCCGTAGGTAATTGTTATTTGGAGCATTTTTTATACATACATGTATTAACCTATTACAGACGCCATCTTGTGATCCCAACATGCTTATTTTCCGAGGTGTTTCAATGAAGTTTCATTGAATTGTTTAAATATGCCGGGACTGTATACTTTATACATGTACGTGTAAAATGATCTATGTATAACACTGAAATAAGTTTAATTTTGTTTCATGGTTGATCGATTCGATTTCTGTAGTTCTTGGTGGAAATAGAAGACAATATGGAATTTAAATAATGTTTATTCTAAAACAATATGCTTTAAATTACGCCTCAGTTTGCACGTAGAGAATGACACTTGTTTTATTTTATCAGATTTCCGTTTTGATATCAAAATACAGTATATCGGTGACAGGCACTGGCTCTTTTTAAATTTTTTTTAATTTTTTTATACATTGTACAGTAATCATGAGGTATAAAGGTTATTTTACATGATAATAAACTTGTTAAAATAAACAACTTAAGCTACTGTAATTTAATTAAATGGAAAATCACAGTGCATTTATTGTTTTGTTAATAAAGTTTATAAAAAATATGCTTATATCTTCAAATATAATATACATTTGTTCCTTTTATGATGTAATTAAGAGTAAAAATGACAGGTTTTATCCAAGTCATTTATTGTTATATCGAGCTTATTTCTTGTCATATAATTGCTTGTGGTTTGTTTCATAATTACGCATATTCAAAAATATACATTGTTTTTAAAACCTAATAATTCGATATTATGATTGTGATTTTCTGTGTACAATTACAATTAACGATCACCTGTGATAATAGCATGCATTCCATACCTGTATTTTGCTTTCATAGAATACATGTGTGGCACGAACATTAAAATTGAATTCCTTACAAAAACGACTGACTTACCCATTCTAACCAGTCCGAGTATTAAAATGATGGAAAATATTCCTTTTGAACTGAAGTTTGGCTCCATTATTGTGCTTATTTCTCTTTAAACGCTTGCTAAAGAATAACGTACTTCTACACCTTCATAAACAATGTACTAAATACATATCTACGCTTGTCATTTTTCTAAGGGCTTGGAACTGTCAAACGGCAAGTTCAGTGTAAGGTTTGAATAGTAAACTCTGTTATCGTTAATCATCCCGACTAGTTGGTTAATTTTGGACTAGGGACTATTCTCAGTCGCAAACAATTACTGTCGGAAGAAGATCAAAGACAATTATCTTTTACTCCGAACAAATTTAGACTAAGTTATCTAATCGTTAATTTTCGGCCCAAAAATAATTTCGATATTGCTAAATCGCAGGTTATGAAATCTAATGGCTGTCCCCTAGGAGACAATTCATATCCTGAAACATGTTTACATGAGTTATATGAGCACATGTATGTTGTTGCTTTTCTTGCATTTGATTTAAAAATAAATCGTTTTTGTTTACAATAAACGTTTAGAAGAACGATTCAAGATTAGTAATGGTAGACATTTCGAAAGCAACCGAAATAATATTTTCCAGTTGTGTTGACTTGCTTTAAATAAAATATATTAAATGTACATGTACATTTAACGTAAAAGCTAGAGCTGAAAATTTAAATATAATCAATCCAAAAACCACGAAGATGAGGTTACAAGTATATGAATACATGGGGAGGGTAAGGTCAAAATAGCATACTTCTATAGAATGCTGCAGTACGTGTGGTTACTTTTTGTATTTTAGCGGTAAGAGTTATAGGAGCAACAAAGAAAGGCATCCTTGCACAAACGCAATCATGCTCTTAAGTTATATATGTGAACAACAACAAATACCTTTTTTAAGCCCTTAAATCAAATTCATTTTAATTCAATCATAAACTATACAGTATATATTTTGAAGATAATTATTTGATGTTTTGTTGAACTCTCTTAAGTGCCTGCAGAAAACGATAGAAAACAATGTGTTTTAGATCCTATAGAATTAATAATTCAATCAAATTTCAGTTACAAATGTAGATCTCACATTCTTGATCATTCACGTGGAATTCATCGATGGCTAACAATAATTTTGTTCCAGGTTTATTGTGTACTTCAATAGTAAACTGAAAAGATTTTTTCCGACTAATTATAAATTTGTGGTATTAGATTGGGACTAATATGCACGTGTAATGTAAAAGACCTGCATGTTCATACATATCATCGAAACCTGCATGCATACATTGCACTTTAAAGCCTAATGTTCTTGCTATCATGTTAACAGAGTGTTCCCTAAATCATTTTATTTTAGAACTCGGCCTTTTCTATAGCCAAAACGACTTCTGAATGTGGATCGTTTAAATTGTTGGCATAAATTGTTAACCCTCGAGCTGTACATTAAATATTTAGTATACATTATCACGGGGCATTTCATTCATTCCATTGGTGAAAATTACCCGGGGACACTTTCTTTTAATTGTCGATTCCATGAAAAGATTACGTGATGCAAGCTCATTCGCAACTGCATGAGGTTCATTGTTTTACGTGTTGTTAATTAATGGCGCATTCGAATCGTCAATCTGGTGTACACTAGGTGTAGCCTACAAGGTGAGGCATAAATCTGTTAACTCGGCACTATGGCAGGCAGAAGGCGCAAAAAGTCTTTACAGACTTATGCCTCACCTTGTAGCCTACATTCAGTGTACACCAGATTGACGATTAGTCAAAGATTGACCATTAGTCGATTGATGTCGGTCCAATAAATCTGTTTTTAAAACATGTTATGACCCAATCATAGTTACCTGACCACTGCATGATATCCCTTCACCGCAACACTCGTTTCCGCACGTGTAGTTGAACATCTGAGTTTCTGAATTAATGCTTAATTGGCCCAAGTAAACGTTTCCAAAAAAAGCATAGGCAACATTTTCACTGGGATTGTCGTTAATAAAATAGTAATATAAAGAAAAGCTCGTTCCTGAGGTCGCGTCGTTTATGCTGGTCGAGGAGACACTGGCGGTTGAATCTTGCACCCAGATGTAATCTAAGGAGAAAAATAGTCATTTTATAATGGATGCAAATAATAATATGCATGTATATCTCAATACGTACTCTCATTACCGGAGTTAAATGGAGGAATGAAAGTTGGTTTTTCAATATATGACCAATGCCATCCATTACTAACGTACTTCACGGACCAGTCACAAACCCCGTTATCGAAAGTGCAGCAGTACGCAGTCGGATTGGACTTTGTTGTTGTTGATGCTTCGCTCTTCGTTAATTCTGTTACCAACGTCGGTTCTTTTGTTTCTTTCGTTGTTGCTTCTGTTTCTACAGTCGTTGCTTCTGTTTCTATCGTCGTTGCTTCTGTTTTTTTCGTCGTGGCTTCCGTTGCTTTCGTCGTTTTTTCTGTCAATTCCGTCGTTTTTTCTGTCGATTCTGTTGTTGTGGTTTTTTCTGTCAATTTCGTTGGTGTCGATGTCTCAGTCGTACTTGCTATTGACGTCGTACTCTTTGCCTCTGGTGTTGTTTCAGCTGACGTTGATGGTTTTGAAGGTGTCGTCGGTGGTGCATCACCTAATAAATTAAAAATGTGTTTTTATACATAGTTGCATTCGTTGGAATCCTTTGTGGCATGCTTTGGAGATGATAAATATCATAGCTTTACCCTTTCATTTCTACGTGTATTTTCCCTCAAATTTTGTTAATAGATGCATAGGTTCCACCTTTTAAAACTCTGAACAAATCTCAATACAGTAGGCTATATTGTTTTGTTTCTTGGGGGCCCAGCAGTGATGTAGTCTCGATACTGATATATCCTAAAGGTACATTTGTTTTTAGGATAAATTATGCATTATTTTCACAAAAATATGTAAAGTGACTCGTTTTACAGGAAATTGATTCTTTTGTAAAAATTATGTTTATGGAAATAATCCAAAAATCATACTCTAAATTTAGAATATTCTGAAATTCTATTTTTCGACATTAATAAAATATGAAATGATAATAACTTTTTTCCAAATCGGATCGGCCTACTTCATCATGTGACGGAAAATGCACAATGTCATGGTGACCTAAACTTTGTTCGTTTTTTTCTGTGGCTTCATTTTTAGTTACAAATTTCTTCTTTTCTGATTTTTTGCTAATCTTTATTAAGACAACAGATTGCAACTTTGCATGCGTGCCAAACTGCCAATGATGTATACAGTGTACAGTATCTGCATATACAATGTACAGTAGTTTAATTGTTTCCATATTTGGTCTAGTCTTCATCAAGTGGTTTTTTTAACAATCCACATTTGATAATCTTATACATTATTCAGTAAAGTGACTTTAGGCTTGACGATTTTTTATTTTGCAAACTTCATTGGTTAAAATTCGACATTTGATAGTAAATGTGTCATGCAAAAATCCCCAATATGCTTTACTGATAACTGACTTGCATGGCATAGATTGTTACTTTTAGTGATTATTGCCCAGACATCTGCAGTGGATCAAAAAAGTATTGGCAATACTCGCTTTTTGTGAAAAACTCAAAAATAAATTAGTTTTCCTAAAACCTAAACTATACATCTTGTGAAAAATAGTTTTTGTGAAAAAAAATCTTTCCAAGTTTGAAAGAGTTTTACAAAACAGTATTTAAATAAACGTCAAACAACCGAAAATACGAAACCAAAAAGGTATTGGCAAAATTACGAGACATCATCAATTATGCCACAAATTTAATTTATGGCATAATTTAATATTTGGTTTGAAGTGCATTTGCCTCAATCACCACCTGGAGACGTCTGGGGGTGGATTCCACTAGGTTTTTAGTTGTGTTTTTGGAATTGTTTTGCCATTTTTCTAGCAATGCAGTCTTCAGGTTTTCTATGGACGTAATTTTCTTTTTTTCAAATATTTATGTCCAAAATTCCTCACACATTTTTAATTGGGTTGAAGTTGGGACCCTGTGAAGGGGTTCCAAGCGGACAGAGTGCATTGTAGATAGTCCAGTCTTTGGTTTTTCGTGCGTTTTGCTCCAGGTTTCCATCCTGGCTGAAAGTTTAAAGTTTTTTCCAGCACCAAATATGCACAAACTTTCAGATTATGGCGCAAAATGTCGATGTACACTTCTGTTGTCATGTTAACATCAATAAAGTGCAAGTAGCTTGTGCCATTTCAAACCATGCACCCTCCAAACCATGATGTGACTCTCATAATGCTTTTTCTATGGCCTCAGAGATGCCTGATTTTTACCCTGCTGCTAACTCATAATACTGAACTGCATGTAGGATAATTCTTATGGTTATAGGATCCACTAACTTACCAATATCTGATGGAACTTGTTTGGCAATATCTGTGACACTCATTTTAGTAATTTTTTTAAACTTTTCAAATCACTTTCCTTCTTTCACGACCTGGACAGTTTCCTCGGACGTCCTGATCTTGGCCAATTCTTTATTGAAACTGTATCGTAATATTTTTTTCGATACTTAGTATAGTAAATAAGCTCCCAAGTAGTTTGCCCCCAAATTCTAGATAAGATAAACCCTGTTTTCTTTGTAGAATGATGGAATGATGGAGTCTTTCTCATTAATTAACAGTTTACAATAAATTTCCAAAGACAACAAATTGCCTAGTGGATTTCGATAATTTCTACATGTCTACAGGCGGGGATTGAGGCAAATGGACTTTAAGAAAAGTATTAATTGTATACAAATGAGTTTATGGCATAATTTGTGGTGTAATGTAATTTTGCCAATACTTTTTTGGCTTGGTATTTTCAGTTTTTTGACGTTAATTTAAATACTGTTTTGTAAAACTCTTTCAAACTTGGAGAGATAATTCACTAAACTATTTTTCACAAAATGTATATTCCAGTTTTTAGGAAAACTAATTTATTTTTGAGTTTTTCATAAAAAAACGGGTATTGCCAATACTTTTTTGAGCCACCCTATCTGAAGTTGGCCCCAATCACCCACCGGGACCTGGCCGCGATAGGTAAATTTGCGGAACATTTACTCATGCTCGGAATCTTGTTTTAGATTGCTCAAAACGCTGAATTGTTTTAATTAACACTTACAGTTGATTCCCACGTGATTAACGGCTACTAGATCATTTTGATTAACCACCGCTCCCTCAATGACAAACTGTAAAAAAAATGTTCAAAGAGTGATTTCATTTTATTCAGAAGCAAAAGAGTGAATCGAGCAAAATAATTGGCACTGATTGTTATGGAAGTTGCTAAGATCATACTATTGCGTTGTACATTGAAGCCAAGGACGTTCAACTTTAGTACAGTGAACTTTGATTACAGATATACATGTAAGATTACGTTCGTTATGTTTTCACACAAAGCATGCGCAGGTAGGCTATTTGATAACAGTTGCTATACTCACATAACCGTTGCAAGGGTACGTTGGACAGCAGTGAAAATCGGCTGGCGAACATGTGATTTCCACGTTGTCCCACGTGTCATAGTTTTCTGTCCACAATATCCGTTTTTTGTTACTCCCAGTGTAGAATGTCATGTTGATTCTATCCGTTCCATCCATTACAGTCATATAGCGGTAAAATGTCGCCGAAACAACATCGCCATCGCTAATGGCTATTGTTGGTGATTTAAGAGTTCCTGCTCTAGGAGGATGCACTTGTTCTTGCAACCAAGCGTATGCATTTGTGGCTGAAATTGTAATCACGTCTTTAGTAATCATCGTTTAAAATAAAAAAAAAATGAATTTTTGTATGGTTTTCTAAGGAAAACTAAACCACAATTACGTGTGGTGCGATATCGGTATTACGTATACAGTGTATATACTCGAGGCTATTACCTCAATCTCTTTGAGAAATCAAGTTTCTGTTAGTAAACCTTTTTTAATCTGTTTATATGAAAGGCTGTTTTGGTGCAATTTACATGTACATGTAGATATCAAGTTATTATAATACACAGGTTTCATAATGCATGCACATATTAAAGTTGTAAACCATTCAAAGATTTATTAAATAAATCAAATTTCAAATCAGGATATGGGACGTTAATGAACGTGGAGTGTAATTTGTTTTAAATTTACATGTAAAGGATGTATTATGTTTATAGAGCCATCGTTACCAAGATTTGATTTTATATGCCAGACTTGATCAGCATAATTTTTTTATGTAACAAACTAAAATCAAAAATTTAATTAGTATTCGAATTCATTCAAATTCTACTCGCTTTAAGATGGTATTGTTTTATTTTATTGGTTTGTTTAAGATCGAATAAACTGCTGTGCTATTAATATGTAGAATTATTTATGTCACATACAGCATTTTCGTTTGAAAAAAATAACTTCAGTTACAAAGGGTCTTCAATTTGTTATACATGTAGATGTTCTTCTTATAAGTAAGTTGTTCAATATATGAACCACGATTGCGATATTTAACAATACAACTACAAACATCAACAATTCCCTGCAGATACTGTAAATTTAAAGGTAATTTATTTAACATATAATTACGTGGATTGTAGAAATCTATGTCTTCTGTATCGGGAACTTGACCCGGCGCCTGCTGCCATCCATTATTCACCCATCCAGAAAATGACGAATGAAATTGCCAACATTTGCTCGCTCATGGAATGAACCAAAAAATGTTATAGTTTTTGTGTATGAATGCATAAAAATGTTTATAATTTATAAACATATATACTCTTACCTATTCCATCGACGATAGCTACATGTACCAGGATCAGACATATTGATATTTTAAAGTTAGCCATTATATGTAATTGTGATTTTTGAGTAATTTCCCCTCTTAGTTGATATTTTTTATCGAATAGCCGCGTTTAGCAACGATTCAACCAATTTTATAGATATTAAAAACTCTTGAAAAGATATCAATAATAGCCCAGCTATATTACATTGGTTGAGAATTTTTGTTAGAAAACTACAATTTTAATGTGGTGATAAACGTTTTTATCTTAGATAGAAAAATTGTTCATAAATTCCACTTCATCCTGGCAATAACTTTAGATTACATGTAATTAAAAGATAGCTTGAGTATTTGTAACGGTACAAACGTCCGACATACAGTATGCAGATATTAATGACTGAAACTTTCAAAAGCCTTTGCTCGAGTGAAGTCTTTACAATATCAACACTTTTTCACACTTTTTTTAAAAAAAATAATCGAATAATATGGAGGCATTCTTGACAAAATGTAAAATAACTATTTGTCAAGATATGTCAGGTACATAGTGTCTCCAAGAACATACAAAACACGACCAAAAAAAACGTTTACTGGAAAACGACGTTTTGGCACCCATTAACTTTTCTTCTGCCGCAATTTATTAAATAAACAAACTTAAAAACTACGAAATTGATGTTTGTAATTTTAATTAATTGTGGCAGAATAAAACTTGAAGAAAGGCACATGGGTGCCAAATCGTCGTTTTCCAGTAAACGTTTTTTTTTGTCGTGTTTTATTTGTTCTTGGATTTGATTTCCGACCACTTGATGCCCAAGATGTATATTGGTACATATAGTGTTTCTGACGATTTCCCGACGTTTACAAGGAAATAACAATCATGACATTGAAGGGCGTATCAATGTCAAAGCATATGTCCATGGAAAATTGGCTAAGATTAAACAACGATTAACAATAATTGATAACATTTATTTATCAGGATTGATTAGGTATTTTCCAGTAATTTGATTCAGTGGTGTAACCAGTGGAATCCAGACGGCCACCTCGTTTAAATTAAACTATGTACTTCATACGTATTTCACCTTTTTAATGATTTGTAATGTACAGTTTAATAATTATAGTGGATTCAATTAGTCTTGGGAATTGTAAATGAAACATTTTCATGGAGGTATCTGAAAAACCCATAGGAAATTCTATACAATATAACCGATTTGCTGTATTTGTTATTTAAAAAAATGTTGAATCAATTAAAATTGTATATTGTGAGGTTGATTTTGAAAAAATGTTTTTATTACAGTAAATTTTTAGTTTTGAATTGGTATTATCCTGTTTACATATTGTTTCAATAAAATTTCAAATGAACAGCATATTATTTCATTATCTTGAACTAAATGTATACAGTACTTGGTAACATGCAAATCTCGCATGTTATAATACTATAGTTTTAAGACAGGAGAAAAATGTGTTCAGCTATTGAAGACTTAATGTGCCATGCAGCATTCCGGTAAAGGTTATTACATTGTAGTCTACCTTTAACAGAATACTGCATTATGCATTGTTTTCAATAACTGAACACATTCTTTTCCTGTTTCAAAATTAGTATT
>JAQGBX010005983.1:0-13018 GCA_034698745.1 Megaphyllum sjaelandicum
CTATTGCAGGCAGCAGGCGCAAGAAGACTTTACAGACTTATGCCTCACCTTGTAGCTACACCCGGTGTACACTTTTGTGGTGAGTCGAATTCGCTATTAGACATTGGGATGGATGAATTGCCACGTGACTATGGGTGTGAGCACGTTAGCAATTAAGTGTCCTTGAACACTTAATTTCGAAAGTGTCGCGTAGTGGTATTGTAGACCCTTACCACTAGGCGACACTGATTATGAAGGACACTTTAATTGCTAACGTGCTCCCACCCATATCTCACATATCTCATAGGCATGCATGCTGACGAAATCTGCAAAGCTCCACGGTGTTAAAATAGAACTGAACTTTGAAAACGAGCCAGTAAAATCAAATTCATATAAAACCATGATAAATTTCAAAGAATCTCGACATTATATTGTACAGTAGCTGTATTTTACATAAATTGGGTTAGTTCCTTGGTAGCTGGGGTCGTTGCGTTAAAATGTTTCCTTTGAAACGCCGATGAGGAATTTACAGTATATTGTTATTGACATTCAAATATTGTTATCGCCATAAAAATTATCAATTTCAATAGGCAAGGCCTACTATTGCCCCAAAAATGCATAAACATCTTTTGGTTAAAAAAAGCATATGAAATATGCGAGGTTATTAAGGCGTGAGCAATTATTTTCCCCCATTCTTGTTCAATTAATTACTATTTATAAGGTCATGAGGTCTTTCAAGTATAGAAACTGGTTTGGACACGATGACATTGAATGGATGCCTAGCTGGTGCCTTCACATTTGGTCAATATTGATTAATGTTTATACAAAAAAATATTCCCAGTGCCAGTGACCGTTTTGAATCTGCAAAATTCAAGAGAGAAACTATGGATCGTGTTGCATTTTCTCGTCTCATTTGCAAACATCTAATGCATTATTCATCTTTGCTTATTTTTGACCATATTTTTCAATTAACACTTCGTGTTTTTGAAGTGTAACCGCGGAAGTCATTTTATATACGTTTTTATTGACTGTCCAAAAATGAGTCTGTGCTCATTAGTTTCCTTGTTAAACAATGATAACTCGAGCGCACAGCCCACGTTAAACATGCGCAAAAAACAGTCCAACAATACATGTAGTTTAATTATATTTGTGGCCCACTCTGCATACCGTAGGACTTCTCGGTGTAACCTTGTAGCTCGTTGGACGTGAATGGATCTGATTCCTGATTTTTTTTAAAAATAATTTCTTTTAGAAAACTGCAAAAAAAAAACATTAAGCTATTGTCGGTGGAATATTAATTGCACATCCAAATGCTGATTACAGTACATGTACTGTATATGTTCGCACTGTTCGATAAAACGACAACTTAGTTTTTAAGTCAAACAATGAATATAAATGTAATTCCTGGAATTCAGAAAACTGCCAGTGGTTTAATGCAATTGCCATTCTTTTGAAGCAATTTCGACCTTAATGCGTATTTTATGCCTTAATGGTATCATTCAGGCTGAGTTAAAAGGGACTTGATTTCCTTTGAGTTTCAAAGGTAATCATAATTCAAATTATCCTGAGTTCATTGTGGGTTAAAAGAAAAACCAAAAGGTCGCTATATGTATCAATAATGTCATACTGCATATTAGAAACTATATTGTGCACCTTGCAATATTCGGCATTTCAAATTGAATGATACTGAACTGATTTTGGACACGCGATTGCTAAAGTTGTTATGGCTTTTACAAAAAGTAGTTGCTGTTGCTGTACATGTAGAAAGGAAAAGATGAAGTAATTTTTCTGAACATTCATATTGTTCCATCTAGTACAAAGAAGAAAAACGGGTAACTTTGACTAAGCAACTCACTAGAATCAAAACAGTTATGCTATAAATTCATTCAGCTGCAAATTGAGTTGTTCTTGGTGAAACACTCAGTACTGAAGTGTGCAGGGATCCCAAAAACTTTGCAAAAAAATTGACCACAAAATTAAAGACTAGTTTTCCTCTCACTAAGATGGTTCCTAATGTGAACCAGCCTGTTGAACCATGAAAGAATATAAAATAATGTATCATTAACTATAGTTAGTGGAAATCACCTCCATTTCCATACATTTTAAAATCCATGAATAAAAGTGTTCTGCTTGTCTCATTTGTTCAGATGTGTAAATTAAAACAAATAGGCATGGTATTGCAGAAGGATAAACCTACTGAATAGTAATATTTCAAGTATCGCATTCAGGGTAGCACTTCATAAAATTATAATATATATATATATAGAGGTAACACTGTTACAAAAGCACTTCCTTGCCTTTATGCTGTTGAATCAATTTTTGACGCAAGTTTCCTACTTTTTATTGACTCCGCACTTATTGTAATTGTCACATTGAAAAGTCACAAATACATTTAGCATTATAATAATGGATGTTTTGTCTCTTTTTCTTCCATTAAGGTGGAGCTCCATTGCACGACGGAAATTTAAATTCTCCAAATGGACACTTAACTCAAACCGGAAGCTTCCCATCCTCTGGTGGCTCAGGAAGCAAAGCTTCCCCAAACCCAGGTAATGACCAAAGGATTCATTTGAAACTTTTGACTGGTAGAGGAAAACTTGGCATTCTGTATATTTACTCCCATTGTGTTTAGTAACAGTTTAGACATCAACAAATTAATCCTAATTTTGTTTTTCGGCATGTATTTGATCGTCTTATAAATCGTACAAAGCTTCCACTGGAAGCTTAATTTTTAATTCATCACGTCAAATATTGCGCGCAACCAGACCAGGATATGAAATTCCCAAATTATAAAATTAATAAGAGATGATTATTTTATATCAAGCGTTCACTTACCTTGATTAAACTTAGAAGTGACTTTCATTACGTTTAACTTTTAGGCCTATGTTGTCCAAACAGTCCTCAAGTTTTTAAGAACAAAATCGTCGTCTCCAGTTGTTTTCCGAATTTACATTCCTGTAATTTCTTCAACGCACCACAACATACTTTCAGCTAACACTACTTTCTTGGCCTATTTGTGAAACTGTTTTAAGCTTGGCAAATATATTTTTACAAAAATACCATTGTTGTCTTTGCCCCAAACGCCATTTTTGAACTGTGAAAAATCAGTCTGGAAAATTACCCACGATGCTCTAAGATTTTATAATAGTGAAGACCTAGTAAACATTGATATACATGTACTAGTGCACAGAGACGCACGGTGACAGTATCTTAAAAATATAAATTAATTCACGCCTATAGAACACGTTTTATCAAATCATGGCGTGTCAAGGGGCATGTTTATGGTGTTTTAAAGACACTGCCACGTGGCGCTTGCAGTCATTTGTTGACACCAGAACTTCCAAGGTGTCCGCATACTGGTATTCCGTATGCATGTACTGTGATTTTTAATGGTGTCTGAACGAGCGGTCATTTTGATATTTTAATGGAAGAAGGTCAGGAAACTTTGGACGCACAATTTCACTGAATTTTGATACATTACATGAAACATAAAAAAATTTAATTGACTGATAAAAACATTTAAATTCTTCTTTATTATCACAATCACAAAGCGTTTGTCTTTTACCTCTCACATATCTGACAAATAGTGATTTAAGTGCCATATTATAAGTGTTATCATTTTTATTTAATTGTGTTGTTTTATTTTTCATTCTATTCATCATATCTGAATGGGAATGAAACTCAATTCACCCCCTGTTTACGTAATTAGCCGATTTTTATTGGTTTGCCCAATCTGGGGATTCCCCTTCTGAAACAAAACAATCACCCGAGAGGGATGGGGTTGATCAAGGTATGCAATGTCCCGAATTCATTCATTTCTCAGGATGTATTCCGTTGTTAAAAACAAATTTTTTTCCAGATGGCAAAGACAGTAATTTCAACAAAGATCGTGAGGAAAGGGTTCGATTTTTAAGGGAGAAGCAAGCAGAAGAAAGACACCGGAAACTGGAAGAGCTTAAGAGTGCTGCCATGCAAGCTCAGAAGTTCCGGGAATTGCAGGAGGAAGAAAGACGAAGAAAAATAGAAGAAATTAGATACAAAGATTCCGAACGACGACACTTGGTCGAAGAACGAAAAAGACAAATTTGGGAAGCTGAGAAGGTTTGTTATTTGGCGGCTTCTCCCATTCGCAAATCTATAAAGTTCTCTGCTCAGTTTCTGACTTTTTAAGTTGACCATTTTGTTCACCAGGATCGTTGACCTTCTTTCCAGAATGTGAACAGATTTCTGCTATACTATGAACACTTAATATTTCAGGATCGTCGTGAAACCATTTTAAGGAAAAGTCAGGAACGCGAGGCAAGGATAGAAGCAGTGAGAAACTCTCAAAGAAGCTCTATTGGGTTTGCTTTTGGGAGTAGTATCCCACGTCTTTTGGACTTAGAAACATCATTGATGGTAGGGAGAAGGTCCTCGTCCCAAACCAATGTGACAGTTTCCCCAACAACCCCTAACGCCCGCTCAACCGTCAATAACCAGGTCGATGGCGAAGTTGTGAGGAAGCGCACAACATCAGCCTACAGCCTTGACCATAGGAATAACGATTCAGGCAAGTTCACTTGGAAATTAAAACAAAGACAAGTAATCCAATGTCACTCAGTTGGACATCCTATACTCCGGAAGACTTTAAAGAAAAAATATTTTGCTTGGTGCTTTATGTATATTTTTCTTTTTTAATTTTGTCGTAATATAGCCGTTTTTTATTTTATTTGTTTGGATTTTTGTTCTTTAATTTTGAGTTTATTTTTTTCTTTTGTGTTTTGGTCAATCTTTGTTTCTTTAGCTCATCGCCATACAATTCATGAGGCATTCTTTACGGACAATTCTTGGCCTTCCTTGCTAGCTAACCACGACGATTCCTCACAATCGTCCCAACGACATCAGCTTCCCAATTCTCCTTCCCTTAAACCAAGGTGTCGGGGGTCTACCCTAATTGATTTCCCTTGGGATACCGATAATGGAGAGCACCAGGCCTCACTCTTCCCACCAGCACCCACTACAGCTGACCATAGACTTTCAGGCGTTTTAACTGGTTCGGGTGTGTTGGTTGGTGAGTAAGCGCCGCTCGCTGTGTCACGCAGCACGACATGTCCTTGGTTTGCTGGTTACTTGCATTGTGCGCTTGGACTAAAACATTACTTTGACTGTTTTCCTTAACATTCCCAGTACTTAGTTTTACTTAAAAACTGTATCAGCTGGTTTTATGGGTTCCCAATTATTATTATTCCCGATTAGTTGAGTTAATTTTAAAAAAGAAATGCATAATGTTTTGAATGTGGGCTTTGAAGTAAAAACTAATCATGACATATATAGAGAGGATAAATATAGAATTTTGTTAGTTTTTCATTAAATTTAATAGGAAATTATATAGGCTACTGTAGAAGCAGAGTCCAATATATCACATGTCATCAACTTTAATGAGTATAACTATCTGTTTTCTATTAAAATGAAATGCTCTACTAATATGAAAATGCTACTCATAAACATCTTCCCACTGGTGAATCTCCCTAGTTTAACCTACGTTAAATGCATCGCAATTTAAATGCTATGCATGTAGAGTCTAATCCTATGAGGTCTTGTCTTGAACATGCAATAAAGGATGCAGTTCCTTGCACTGCTAACACTCTATCACAATTATATTAATGCTGGATTCAGATTTCAATTGTTAATTTTCTATCAGTAATAATCATAATCCTGGCTTTATCAATTAAAGGCATCTCATGACTGAACCAATGTTCCTTTTACGAATGTTGAATGATAGATGCAAAGATTGACAATTGGCCACAAATGATTTTTTCCCACTTGACCCACATTTTTATATCCATCTCCCTATTTGTAAAGTAGAGTAAAGACATGCCCGAAAATGCATGCCATAAGATCGATTTGCTTTCATTTAGCACAAACTTTTAGTTGCATGGCTAGAGCTTTAGTTTCGTCTCACTTAAATTAGCACTTGAGTCCAATAGTTGTATTCTACCTGCTTTGTAGTATATTTATTTGCCAAAGGAAACATCAATAATGAGTGGTTACCTGCAAATCAAATTTGAGTGCATGAAACTTTTGACATAAAACTTGATTTCTTTTCCCGCCTAACAGGTGAGAACCTCATGACGCAGAGCATGTCAGCACTATCTGCCAGCATACATCGTGGTCGTAGGAAGACGGACCTCATTCCCACAATGCCTCCGAACCGTGAAAGTCCAAGAACTCGTTCTCCAGGTAGGGCCTACAGCATGACCAGATTGGATCAACTGTCGCAACCCAGGAAACGGCCGCTGGAGGCTTTGCGGGAGGAGACCAGTCGGCCAGCACCAAACATGATTAAGACCAAAAGCATGACCCATTTAGCATTTCGTAAGGGGAACAGAAATGCCACCGGTGTAGATGGAAGAAGCCTGCGGGCTTCTCGTTCTGCCGATCCGCGCATGAGCAAAAGCACCAGCCATTTAGCGATAGCGCCTTTGTCCGTTGCTAACGGCCGCCCATTATCAGCTCGCACGTCTCCTACTCGCCCTCATCTGACGTCTGGGTCGACGTCCCCTGGTCGGAGCCTTCGTGGCTCTTCACCGGGATCAGAGGGCAGTGCCAAACGTATGTCCCAAAGCATGTGGTATTTGGCCTCCCCAGGATCCACTCCGCGCCCTACCAGAACGTCAATTCTCCGACGTGGGGCGCTAACACAGGCGCAGCAGAAAGGAATGAGTCGCAGCATGATGCACTTAGTACCCAAGCAAAAAGAGGACCTAGATCGAATAGAAGGATTGCCTCCTCGAGGTAGGACACCCAAAAAAACGCTGTATGAGCAAAATGTGTTTTCTGCGCTTGGTAATGGTGACCAAACTAGGTTGTCTGGCACGTTTTTCACATTATTTCCTCCAAGTATTTCTAAATTATGGCTTGTTTAATAAAACACTGCCCGACAGCCTCGCTGGAGTCTTTGCTATGCTTCTGCTTTAGTTGAAAATTCCTACTTACAGTAGTAATCTGATAGAACTGGAAAGTAACAGAAATGCACGCTCCTTTATCTTGGGATTTTTCTACTTTTTGCTCTGCTTCTTATGAGACTGAAATGGTGAACAGCTTTCGGATCTGAAGCTTCATTGCTAAATCATTGCCCGATTTAGTCATCTTGGTGGCGGCAAATTATTTGGTCAGCTCGAGCTGCATTGGAATGGAGAGACCAGAGATCTTTCTCAATTTGCTACTCCTTTTGATCTTCACGCTTTCATGGCAATCTCCTCCCGCACAGCCTATAATACATCTGAAATATCTCACAGATCAGTAAAACACAGTGTAGACCTGGTTTGCTTTTGAGTGCTTGGCAGTAGATCGTGGTTTTAACTGGTGAATGGGTTATGGAGGGTGGGTGGGTGGAAGTTTTCATAGAATTCATTACCTACTGGCGATTTCAGCAGCCCCTGCATCACCGTCGAGGCCACAGAGCAGCATGTCACAGTTGTCCTTATCCAGTCACACAAGTCAAAGTTCAACCGTCAGTCTACGTGCAAGAAGCGCTCCAAGGAGACCACGACCAATGAGCGTCGCTGGCACCATTCCCGACAAGCAGTTAAGTTATGAAGAACGTCAAAGCAGAAGCAGCGAGAAACGAGGTAAAATAGCTTAGAATTAGGAAATGGATGTGAAAATAAAAAATAGAAAATATTTCTATGATCATAAGGTCCCATGCTAGTGACAAAAGCAGTTATTGAAAAACCTTATTCCTAGATTCATTTACTCTTTCAAAGTTCAAATGATTAAATGTTTTTGCGTGCATTTTGGACCACACTGTTATCATTTATCAAACTGCACGTACACAAAAAAAACATCCAACGTTACGTTCTTATCGAGACTGCAACAACAATTTTCTTTTCCAGCTGCAGTGCCACTCTCCAGTAAACCTCCAAGGGCTAAAAGTGTTGGAGCTGATCAAATGACTAAAGAAATTGGGGCCGCAGCAAGTATTAAACCTGCAGCGACTCCTTCTCCTGCATCTCGCAAGCCTCCTTCAGCAGGTGCCAGGCCCCCGGCAGCAAAAGTCACGCCGATCGCAGCTAAAGATAAGCCCAAGGTAATTTAGTTAGCTTCTTAGGCTATTCCACCATTTATCCTGAACATAAGGAATGAAATATTTTCCCAATCATTTCAAATTATCCAGATTGCTCCTAAGCCAACCTTGTTTAGACAGGGTAGTAAGCCTTCACCTGTACAGTCTCCAACATCAGAACGCCCACATACGCCTATCGGCAAAGAAATACCGAACAACATTTCAGAACCAAGCAAGCCGATTGTGGAGGCAGAGCCTGTTAGCGAAATGGATAAGGAATCCGTGTACGACGCACCCAAAGTTTTCCTTCCACCTGTGGCTCCGTGTGAAGCTGTATCAGTAAATGGGCAGCTAAATGCGGGTGAACTTGCTGAAGAACCGAGTTTATCTTCATCCTTGGTCATACCTGAACCAATGGAAACTTCTCAGAATCACCAACCAGCTAAAGATGTTATTGTTGAACCTGCAGCTATATCTCATCCAAAAGAAGAGAGCAAAGAAAAACCTCCAAAAGAGATCAATACTGTTTCTGCCGTTTCTGCACAGGTATTGCATCTACTCTATATAGATGTAGCATTAGAGTTCATCCTACTTGTGGATAGGAAGTAAACATATTAGCGTGTTTTTTTTTTTCGATTGTTTAATTAGACCCCGTAACTTTGACATTTTTTTGACAGAAAAATTACGTCAAGATAGCTTTGCAGCATAGGAACAAAATTGCGAGAAAAATTGCTACCAATTAAGAAACATTAATACAGATAAACGGGTCCTGTCAGATTTTTTTATTAAAATGTAGTTTTGATCTTCCAGTATTAAACTTGATTATTAAGCGTTACTCTATTTGAAAACTATCATGACAAATTTATTAAACTCATGATAATAACGTACCCTAAGTAAGTGTTCACGTTAACTTATTAGCAGGAAGAAGTAGCTGTTGTTGATGTAGGGCAGACTCCAAGTAAACCCAAAATTACTACCGAAGAGGAGGCTAAAGCAGCGTTAGCTGAAAAAAGACGCTTCGCACGAGAACAAGCCGAGAGAGAAGCTGAACTTGAAAGACAGAGGCAAGAAGAATTACGGTGAGAATCTTAATGTCTGGGCACGCTTCCTTTTCATTGAGAACTGTGTGTCAAGACTTATTGCATAGAAGTGATAAACAATTTTAAAAGAACATCATTGTTAAAAACACTTTAGCCGTCAAGAAGAAGAGCGGTTACGTCGTGAAGAAGAAGAACAACGTTTATGGGAAATTGAGCAAGAAAGATCCCGTCATGCGGAAGAGGAACGACTTAGAAGAGCTATCGAGGAGCAACAGCAACGTGAAGAAGAAGAACGACTAAGAAAAGAGGAAGAAGCTAAACAGGTAATTTTTAAAAGCTCTTCCCTTACATTTATCGAATTCACAGGTTAAATAATGTATATTGTCTCTCCATAACCAGAAAATTGAAAAGGAAAAGGCAGAACGCCTTGCTAAGGAGGAACAAGAAAAAATTAGAAAAGAGACCGAAGAAAAACTGCGCAAGGAAGAAGAAGAAAGAGCAGAGAGGAGGAAGGTAAGAATTTGTCATCCTTCCTAGCAAAAATCTTGCTTGTTCTGTATTGATTTAATAATATAACGTTCATTTCAGAGAGTCGAAGCTATTATGAGCAGAACGAGAGGCAAGGGAGGAAACAACACCCCTCCTGTTACGACGCCAACAAAGGTACCCCTTAATAATCACCCAAGTTGATATTATATCATCTTATGTCATGAAACTTCGTTCAGTTACTTGTTCAAAGGTCAAAAAGCCTCTTGACGGAACTGCGCTACAGTTGACTTCTCATTGTCTACTTTGTCGAAATTTATAGTGTTTGTATTTGGCTAAACACCGTATTGGTTTTTTTTCAATTTAGTCCACAGAACTTGTATTACCTGCATCAGAAGAACAAGTCGGCAAAACCATTGAAACGTCCATCACCGGTTCTGTTGAGCAGAATGGCAGTGTTGATGGATCCACAGTGGAATCAAAGATTGAAGCCCAAATGCTCTCCCAGCCCGACCTTCTCGGAAATATAGTCAACACTGAAATGGACAAAATGAATGCTTCAGAAACCAGTGAGGGGAAGCAGGCCTCTCTAATTGAGCAGCAATTTACAACGAAAATTGAGACCATTTTTAATGAGGAACATGATGCTGTAGAGACCATCCACACTAATGGATTCTCCCATCATGAAGTGGTAGGCAATCAAACTGATGCTGATCTCATAATGGATAACCTGAGGTAATAATGCTTTGGATCATCTGCAGTGTACGGTTTTCTGCAAGCACGTTTCTAAGCCTTGCTATGAAAATTTTCTCTTCTAACGATTACAGTGCGCCAGAGAAAAAGGCTTCCCCTTTATCGGACAATTTAGTAGAATTTGACTTATTAGCTTCAAATCTAGAACCGACAGCACCAGAAATGGCCCAGCTAATCGACATCTCTCTTGGCACCATGCATACGACTACGGAAATTACGTCCACAACCAGGTCTGAAGTGGAACACGTCACTAATGAGGATAATGTCAATTTTAATGTTGCCACCAATGGTTTAGATAGCCCATTTGTGGACAATTATACGAGGCATCAAGAAAGCACTGTAACAGGTAAATTGTTATAAATCGTTAATTTGGAAAATAATCGTTTTGATACATTTTAAAAGTCAGACTTCTCATGATAGTGATGATAGGTATTTTAAAGATGCTGTTAAAAATCTTTCAAAATTGCGAGAGAAAATAATGTGTGAAGAGAATGCGATCTTAGCTACATCCAGACTGGAGGAACTACTTGTTGCCAATTATTTCCAAAAACAATCTGCAACAATAAGTTGCTCTACGTTGCCTCCAGTTTGGACATAGCTGAACACCAAAATCATAATAGATTTTATCTACAATTAATCTGTAAGACTGAAATGGCTTATGTAAATGACAAAAACTGGTGGTGATAAATGCAGTTGTAATGTTTTAAGCATTGATTTTCATTCTTTTTTTCTTTAGTCATGGAAAATAATGCAGCAATGTAAAGAAATATTTCCCTTTACAGATTTTCTGTCATAAATTGAAATGGACCAGACAAGAAAACTGAATTCAAGATATTGCCAGAAAGGTTTGATCTGATCAGTTCTCAAAGATGCGTTTTATGTGAAACTACACAACTTCTATTTCTCTGGATGGAAGGCAGTAGGCAGAAAGAATTTAGAGGAAAAGAAGACAGCTGAAAGATTACATTTTCTTACTCCCAATTAGATGCCATTTGCATTTCTTCCCTTCCTTCGAACGTTTATCATGTTATTGGTATATTTTGGCTAAATCTAAGTTTATGAAATTAGAGGAAAAGCATGTTGTAAGTAACACAATTTATTCCACCAAAGATGTCTAGTAGGTTTAATGCTTTTTGATCTAAAACCCTCATCATTGTGTGCCCTGAATGAATTAGTTTTCTAGCTAATCTCATTAACTTTACAATATGGCATTTTAATCAAATTGAAATTCTGCGCATTCATTTTTCATAACATTTGGCATCTAGAAGTTGTTAGATTGTCACAGAGCGATTATTTTAATGGCGTGTTAACTTTCGGAAGTCTATAAACTAATCTGTTGAATTATGTTTTTATGCAATGTGCAAAGTGATTTGCTAATTAGAGGAAATTTCGCCTAGTTCGTTTTTCAACAGTTTTTCCTCTTTTGGTATTAGCCGTTCTTAATTGGTTTCTGGGTGAATTGGACGCAGCATTCTCATGGGAGAGATTACTGTGTTCAAAAGGCTCATGCGCTTCATAGGCTCAGCTTCATCCCCACAGCCAAGAGCAGCAGAAATGCAGATAGCACATACTTATACCAATACATTGCAATGAAGTGTTCATTGTTTTACAAGAGCGTGTACATAGTTATGACGATGAATGAGTGTTGCTGTGAATGATTCTAAGAATGCCTGCTAATTGCACTATTATGCGAGTGGCAAATCACACCTCCAACCCACCTTTCTCTTTTAAATTCTGGCCTGTCAAATATAATGGCGCTACCTTAACATTAACCCTATCAAACCCAATCAGAAGTAATTTCTGTTGCTATAACTTTGCAATATCGTGTCGTATTCAAACCAGACGGTGTGTAAAATAAATTATAACAATAATATTGGTTAGCATTTGTCGAGTAAATGTTATTAACTTCACTAGCTGACCCAAGATTAGAAATCCCTAATTGCATAAAACAATTAACCCATACATAAATTTACTGACCTTATTTTTTTCCGAGGGTTAAATGCCTTTAAAACCCAGCAATAATTCCAGCACCTGGCTAAAATACAGAAGTATCAAGTTAATTAACCGGTTAACATTACATAACGCAGTTATTAAACGAATTTACTTATCTTGGGGAAACTGGGATTTTCTGTAATATTTGTTACACATCCAGAAGAACACTTAATAAAAATGGTGCTTTATTTTAGAAACATTGCACTAATCAAGTTTACACGGTTTAAACAGGTGCATCTACAGGAATTCGAGACCCAATTTTGCTTTTTTAAATTCAGTAAAATACTGTTAATAATAAACTTAATTTAGCCCTATACCCATTTCCTCTTCCTTAAAGAACTGCCTGAAATCTTTACTTCGTTGGTCAATAATGGCGATTCAATTATAGGATCCTTGGTTTCTAGAATTCGAGATTCGTGAACTATGCCATTGACGCCCCAAGAGTAAGCTCATTCTCCCAGTTATCTTCTGAAAGGTTGTCCAACGTTACTCCATTTCCAAGAAGGCGAAGGTAATGCTGTAATTTCCCAATCGATGCCAAAATAAGACCCAAATACGGGGGAGACGGTTTCAAAGGCCTCGTGAGATATTCTGGATGGAATTGTACTGCTACGAAGTAGGGGTGATCTGTAAATGGAATTAACCATATGCAAAGTTAAAATAACCGATATTGCAAATAACTAAGGTATAAACCAAAAAATCAACCTTGTAATTCAGCTATTTC
>JAQGBX010005984.1:0-13016 GCA_034698745.1 Megaphyllum sjaelandicum
GCCATAGGTGCGTGATGCGCACCTTTCCAGTTGTCTACCTCCGCCTGGGCAGACACGTGACGTCACCACGCCAACAATATCGCAGGTGAAAATTGCTAAACTATAAGCCCAGTGGGCGGTTATTAACATGTTTACTGATATTAGCATAGTCTATACTGACCATAGTCAACTACATCAGTACTTGTCGTCATAAAGACAGTTTATGAATGCTATATAGCCACCTTTGTATTTTCTGCATTTATCCATTCTGCATCAGTAATAAATAAAATGAAAATAATGGAATGATGCGCTCACTGCTTACACCCACGACATTAAAATAAAAAAAAATTATTAAAATAAATGTGACCCAATTTTCCGCTGATACATCAAGCTATGCTCGGCATAGAGTATGTAGTAGAAGTATGTACATACATGTACATATATAGCACTATAGTGCATGTTGCATAACAACGGGTAATTATAGTGAATATGTAAAAAAAATAGAAAGTAGGCGACTTAGTTGAAATCATCTTCAGTAAAAATTCCGATTATAAATTAGTTTCAGCGCGTACTCATGCAAACTAAAATAAGTCGCAACTGTAATTTTGAATTTATCAGAGAATGTGTGAAAAAAATTTCTAATTAACAATATGTTGTCATGTGAAAGCAAATTAATGTTATGAATCCTTTTTGGTCACTCGGGCAAAAACTAAAACCACAGACTGTGGTATATGTAATGAAATCATAGCCATAAAAGCCAAACCACAGACAGTGTTAATGAAATCATGGCCCTCACAATCTTTTGCTAAGTCATCGATGCTTTTAGCACTTAACCATTAAAGATTGCTCGACATTTACAGGTTCTATAGGGAACACTCTGTAAATGGCTCTATGCTGAAGCATGCATAGAAAGATTATAAACCCCGTTGTGTCAATTTTCCAAAACCTGACATCTTTCACATTAAACTTACCAAAATTTTCAGAGGAATTTTATTTTTTGTTTGTTTGTTATGCAAACGCCTATCAACTACACTGCTTTATATCATAACATTTTTACTTAAAAAAAACTTCCATTTTTATAGCAGATCGATAAGAAAGTGCATTTTATAAAACATTATAAACCACGCAAAAAATTGATGAGTATTTTAAAATCCTTTAATTTTCATTAGAAAAAAATGGTCACATTCTTAATAAAACATCAAGATAGTCTAAGAAATGTGACTTTTTGATGCATTAGTACTAAGCATGTCTTGTAAAATACCACATTTTGAAGAAATTAAAATTTTACAATTTAGAATTTCACACCACGCATGCAACTATCTCTGAAATTATTATTTGGAAAATCGATGTCTTATTTTAGACAAGAGTATATTTTAATAAAGCATTGCCACGGCTTTTGATATTAAAAAAAAAGGTATTTTTGAATATTTAAAAAAATTCAAATGTTTCATGCATTTTAAAACATCTTGACGACACAACCAGGATACAAGAAAAAACATTATGTTTGAAGAGGGATATTTTAAAAATTTGTAAATGGTAGCTAAGGCAGATTACAGTTCCATCTTTATTATTCATGGATTATGCATAAAGTTCTTCGCAGATTTTTATGGTTAATGCTATCGACAAAACAGTAAATATAAAGGTGTCGTAGGTGTTGGGTGGTTTATCCTTTATGGTTTTCATCCATAAAGGATGAAAACCAATTCAAATAACTTATAAAATAATAGGCTACTATCTTTTCATTGACGCTAAAATCATTAGCTTTTGCAGTTATGTTCACATTTACAACAACAACAAAAAACTTTGCACATAGAACTGGATAGACCTGGTAGACGCAATAAATAAATTTTTCAAAGATGAGCAGCTTTTAAAAGTCAACGAGATAGCTAAATCAATTGAGCTCGAACGAAGTTCATTAAGCTATCTGCTATTCCATATTTTAATGAATAAAGATAGCCTACTACTCAGCCCAAAATAACCATGTCTTGCACAATATTATCTAATATTTACTGCAAGTCTTAAAGGTTGCAAGTGCATATATACATGTATATCATTATATGAATTTTCCAAGAAACCTAGATTGGATGCAACTTATCTGAATATGCGTTTCTTTCGTTAAGTAGGGTGGCTTATTGATCCAAGGATGAATTATTGGGATTTTTCCATCTAATTACGACATCGTCAGAAGTATCACCGAGGAATACTCAAAAATAGTGTCTAACAAGTTAGCTGATTGCGAGGAAGCTCTGGAAATTATAAAATCACAGATATTGCAGCGCAACTCCGTCCGTGCTCTGTGCTCTATTAAGCATTACAGTACTTCTTTGACATTATAAATTGCTATTCCATTTGAATTTCAAGAGAACAGCATGATTTGCATCAAAATATGTTGCATAATTATTGACGATGTAGAAGGATAACCAAAAATCACGTTCGCAATATTCAGAAAAAATATTTACGAACGTTTTAGTTGTTTGAAAAATCACTATTTCAGATATATTATTTTTGAGTAATTCTCCTTTTGAGACATCTATTGATGTCATAATTCGATGGAGAGATTCGGATAAGTCAGATATCCGATGGTCGTTTGAAAGGCCTTTTACCTTCTTGAATGGCCCGTGTACATGTTGTGAAAATCAGAGTTCAGTGACCACCTGTTTATGATGACCACTTTTTAATGTATTGGTTTTTTAGCATACATTTCTTTTTTTAAAATTCTCTGTATATTGACCATCAGTCTATTGTGTACAGTGACCAATATGTGTTGTCTTTTTTTTTTCATTTTGACATTGTCAATGTACCTTTAAAAGTGACCAGATAACAGATGGGTCACCTTACATCCTGCTTTAACCCTATACTGGTTCTCAAATAACTCAGCCAATCATGGTATTCAGATCGAAAAAAATTACTAAAAACATGATCATAAGAAGCAAAAAGCAAATAAAACAAGGAAAACTTGATAATTTTTTCTCTAAAAAAACAAATTGTGTAATAAGGCAATAAATATTACTGTATGTAATGCAAATGGACATGATGATTCTGTACTTTTTTGGTTTTGTGGTTTTTACTAAATGTATTACAGTCTATCCTGTACAAGTACAGGGTACATGTTCGTTATTTTAATTTACATGTAATTTAAGCGTTCTTTGTACAGTGACCACCTGAGTACAGTGACCAACATAGCATTGTTTTGTTGGTCACTCTTAACAGGTTTTTCTGTATCACATGGTAGCGGACAGGGTGTTGGGTCATTATAATACCATGTTTTTAAAGCCTTGTTCGCACGGACACCTAAATGTTCACTTAGCTAAGAGAGTCACCTAAAAGTCAGTTAGGAGAGTAGGCCTAGCATTCGCACGACTCACCTAACTCTAACTCACATAATTCCACATTGGGCGACTATCCATTGCTTAGGGATAAAAGACAATATCATGGCAATTACTGGACTGCATAGTGTGACATCACAACACATCACAATCACTTATGAGTCTCTTAACTTTTAGGAGTCTCCTAAGTTTACTCTCCTAGCTAAAAAAATTTAGGTGTCTGTGCGAACAATGATGTAGCTTCACAGTGTTTCTGACACCGATAACTTACTTGGAATTAGTCTATTTACCATTTACTACAAAATAAAATTACCCTAATCCTGCGAGCATAGTCCGCGGGCTATACAAGATTTTTTGACCAGTTTCGAATCCCCGCGGACTATCTATGTTCAGACTCAAAACACCGGTACCGTATTACGCTGAATTGGTACAAAACCCATTACAAATATACCGTATTTTATAAAACGGAACATTATATTCAATATACCTACAGTATAACTGTATAACTGGCAAATGTTTAATTAGCGCAGTGCAAAATGCGGACTTTACATAGTGGCGGACTATACTCGCGGGATTAAGTTAATAAATACATTAACTCCTATCGATCGTCATTTTAAGCAATGCAATTCTATTAAAAAGCTTTAGACAATTTGGGAAGCAGTGATTTTGACATCTGTTATTGCATGACGCATCTTTGGGACGTTTTTCCTTGCTCTAGCTGCATTTCGAGAAGCATTCATTCACACTTCTTTAAAACCTGCCAACAGAGATAACGATCGAACTGCAGCTACTGTATATTTGTTCCATTCTAGTAGTTGGCAAGAAACGGCTATGGACATATATAGTTGTAAACTACTCTAATGGACGTTTAATGTGCGCTTAAAACAAACAAAAAAGCTGTCACGACGACAAGGTTATCCATAACGTAAACCAGAAGGCGAACTCAGTGTTATTGCCTAAATACCCGTATAAATTGGTCTTACACGTTCCCAAAAATGTTTACATGCAAGCATACCATACCATACCACAAATATCTTGCAAGTTTATTTGATTGTGAACTTCCAACAAGATCATCTAACATATATCTTGCAATCCATTTCTGGATCTGCATGCAATATTAGAAAATTATATGGACATGTTTGACGGTGTCGCAATGGCGATCTTGTAGCCTACTCAAGGCTATTTACGCCCCAATTTTTGTTCGGACCACAAGTGCACAGTTTCAGCTCTTGCAGAACAACCTCAATTTCGTCTTCAGACTTACGATGAGGTTGGACCGCTGGAGGCTTCATGCTGGTCTATAAGAAACATCGATTTCCTGCTTTGATGACAAATTGGGCCATGCATAATAATATAATAAATAATTTATAGCATACAACAAGAAGTTGGTATCACAAATGGTCCCCTGAACCCTGAAGAGAAGCTACCAGATGGGGAAGGAATGATTTTGAAATTTGATTACGCGTATATTTCGAAATACACGATAAAGCAAAGCACAATTTTGTTTTTAAATTTGAACATGCTTCAACTTCAGATTCTGCTGTATTCTTTTTGTGACTCTTGTCTCTAGGTGCACTCCGAAAAATATTTGAGGTACTTTTATAGCATTTTTCATTATTAGAAATTGTTTCGCAGAATCACATAAAACTGTTTATGATTTTACGGATCAAGCATAAATCGTCAGTATTTTTTTTATAAAACAATAAATCACCAGTCAAATTTTCCTTAAAATATTCAGAAAAAACATACACTGTATATCCACGTTTCATCAAAACTGGCCAATAGTGGTCATGGTGTTTTTTTTCTGAATTTTTTCACAAGAAGTGATGAGGATCGACCGTTATAAGACAGCCTGCAATGCTACCAGATGGTATTTCCTGTTTACGATCACTATAGGATCAGACCAGCCAAAAGGAGGCCCAATCATGAGACAGTACCATACCCCTGAGGCCCTGAGCTGTCCATAGGTTGCTCAGCCATACCAGACGTGCATAATCGTCGATGGTAATTTTACTTTGGCAACACTGTCAGCATTTATCCAAGCATGAGCGACTCCTTTCATGGTCCATCAAATTGCTGGAATGGCACCATCTTTATTGATAACCGATACCTAATCTTACAAGTTCATTACGTCCACCAAATAGTACGAAACTTTCAGCTAACGTTAATCCTGGGTGTACGTGCACGAGTTACAAAAACCAACGACTACTGTTTATTTGGCGGAATTTAGTTGGATATAAAAGATGCATGGCTATCAGAAATTCCGTGTTCGAGTTGAAGGCATGGAATATGCCTTTCGCTATGCTGATATTTACCACCAAGTATCTTTCAGCAAGGCAATAATCTATCATCTCCCCAAGCCCTCTCCAATGCCTCTTTCTGATATGTTAGATAAATATCGTTCCCTCAAGAGCCATATGCCATACCGTTAACAATTGAACCGACCATGACATCTATTGTCTTCCAACTGAACTAATTCGATCATTTTCAATGTGTGGCACTATGTGTGCAACGTGTATGGAATGTGTCCAATGTGTGGACTATTGAAAATAAAACATGTGGCATTGCCTGTATTACTTCGTTTGCTTGTTTAGTAACATTGTCTACAGAGATCCTTAGCACTTTAAAGTGTGGACGCCATGATGCATACTCTTTGATGACGTGACTTTTTGGTGATATTCTTGCAGGCCATATCTTGGCTGATTGAACAATGTTTATATTTTAATAAGACTGACTGTACTCGTTGTATCCGTTAAGGGATATGACCAAATATGACTATAGAATTTCTTTCTGGAGTTGGGTATATATGGATTATGCTGTCTGCCAAGGCTGTAACTTTTTATGTCACATTTTCTTTGATTCTTTGATGAGATTCTTGCAGATCATGTCTCGGCTGATTGACTTGGCTTGATTAACTACGGAACTATGGAAACTATTTGCGAATAAAGTTTGATTTGAATTATTGGTTAAAATTAAAAATATGATGTTCCTCATTTCTTGCGATGTTGATGGACATCATCGAATAACATGTTAAGATGAAACTTTCTAGATCAATTCAAAAACTAAGTTTGGTAAATTTGATTGGAAAAATAGGCAGATACAGCAACCTGAATTCACGAACACATTATCTCATTAGATTGTTTAATTCGTGGAATCCACAATAATTGAAATCACTGAATCGCATTCATTATCCAATAAATGGCTAATAATTCGACTTTATTAACTAACCGTTTTCAAAGTTGCTAGGGAACTACTACGGCTTACGTTTCACAGAACGTCAAGTAAATTGTTTATTTTTTTGCAAAAATCGCCATAAAATCTCTGCACGAAAACGATAAAGGAAGTAATGTAAGAAGTTCTTTGTCTTTAAATTAACCAACAGATCAATGGGCAATCCCCTTTCAAAAACGCCCTTTATTCTAATGAGATTTTCCAGCTGACCGCCTTGGACAATTTTTTATGTCGTTTCCATAACTACCATGATCATTTCCCTGATATGATTAACTTTTCTACATACAAGAAGCGACTTGTATGCGCGCATTTTCTATTTTTAAGCTGCAAACAGGGAACGAAGTTTCATTGTTAATCCTGAAAAAAAAACCAGATTTTCATTGGAAATGTTTAATATACGAGCAAGTCGGGTTTTTTAATATTATACATCCGAAAATACAAGTCTTCTCCTAAGGCAGATTTTGAGCCCATAGCTAATTTTTTTTTGACAAAATTTAAGCAGAAACATCGTGTTTTAGTGGGGGATTAATTGGGGGGACTAGAACAGAGTTGAGCATTAGTCGAATAAATTTTCAAGCATGGCTAAAATTTATTCGACTAGTGCTCAACACTGTTCTATTTTCCCAATTAATCCTCCAATAAAACTTGATGTTTCTGCCTAAATCTTGTCATAAATAGTAGTAATAACTAAAAATAACTAATTTAGTCGTTAATAGGTAATCATGTTGTAGCATTAGTCGCTGGATCAGAATAACGTATTAACCGAATACAATTTACAATCATGACTAAAATGAATGACTATAATTGGTGACTAAGTAGACACAGAGCGAGGCTATTTTTTCGAATTTTTGACAGTTTTGCTCATTTTTGGCAGTTTGGAAATTTTTTGACAATACACTGTATTACTAATTTTCAACAATTTCGAATTTTTTACAGGTTGAAAGATTTGTAGGCAATTTTTCTAATGTTCGAAAATTTTGCTTATATTTCGAACAAATTGTAAATGTTCGACGGTTGAAAAGATATTTCCACAATTTCGGAAATTTTCGAAAAAGTAGCAATATTGTTACAAATTTGGAACATTTTCTAATATTAGCAAAATTGTGGAAAATTTTAAAAATTTTCGAATATTAGCAAAATTGTCGAGAATTTTCCATCATTTTTGTTAAAATTGAAATTTTTTTATATAATTTGCAAAATTATCGAAAATTGCACAACTGACGAAAGAATTTTCGAATTTTGGCAAAAATTCTCCAAAATTACTTAGATAATTTCCCAGCTTCAAACATAGATATGAATTTATACATGTAGGCTACATTTAGTCGTTGCATATACGACTAATTACTAACGAATATCAATCGGCAGAGCCACGACTAACCAAATTAGTCGTTAATCATGACTAATACATGATTGATTATAGTCCTTAGTCTTTATTGATCAATCGACTAATAAATGAACATCCCTGAAATAAAATACATGTCAAATCAATAATTGTGTGGAATTATAAATTGTTACCCGAATGGTTCCAATTAATATAAGAAGACACATCCGGCGATAAACAATTTATGCCCCTTACATTTTGGTTTCCTTTAGAAAGCAATTCATGAGACACTTTCTATTTAGTAAAAATAAATTTTCCCTGAAAATGAATCATGAAAGTGAAAATATACATAAGGAAGTCACGCCCTGAATCAAACCAAATGTCATACACAGTATTTGTCATATTTGAGAAAATCTACATTTATCTGTTGTTGTAATACGATATAACCATTGGAACATTTTACCCAAGGTCAACAAAGGTGAGAACATAAAACTGATACGCTTTCCATTCCGATAAGGAAAGGCACGTATCATTATTCTGTCAATAAACAACGCAATTCTTCCATGAACAGTTCTTACGATAAGTAACGTGAACACAATGATGTCACAATTGATAAAAAAGTGAAAGAGGGGAAAATGAATGATAAAGGGCATTTGCACCAATACAATTTTAGGTACATGTACTGTCAAGAAAAAACTCTCTTGTTCAGCTGAAATAAAAAGTATTGATATACATGTACTGTCAAGAAAAAACTCTTGTTCAGCTGAAATAAAAAGTATTGATATACATGTACACGTGAATACCCTGACGTGCAGTTTATAAATGATGTAGACAATAGTCAGTTTTATTCCCTGCTTATAAATTTAGGGAATTAAAGAGAGAAATCAAATAATCGAGGATGCGGAAAACAAGAAATTATTGATTGAATTTAATTCGCATACATTAAAATATCCTGAAACATGCCAAGCTCATACAAATGGTTGTTTATATGACGAAAAACACTTCAATGTAGAAGGCAGGATTTTACCACAGCATTCGAGAAGACTATGCAGTATGATGATTGCGGTATAATGATTATGGGGAATGTCGTTCACTTAAGTGAGTTAAATACTCCCTCATAATTCACTCACCAAAGTTAACTACTTTACTGAACTAGTTATAACCAGATTTAAGCGTGAAATGTGGTTCACTTTTTCACTTAAGTGAACTACAGTACTTTTTCGTTCACTCAATAGTGCGGCACACTTCACTCGTTCTGGTGGTTTAAACATCATAGGTGCCGACACGAAGTGATCTTACTGGTATTTTCGTATACTGTGGATATTACACTCAAAGACTACGTACAATAAGTGCGTTATTTGAATTCCTAATCAGCACAATCAAAATCTAGGGGAAATGTAAAAAAACCCCTGCCAGATGACATCGCAAACGCTTAGGAAAGTGCACTTATGGCACAATATTCTCCAGAATCAGAAAGTAACTAAAACAAATGGAGCAGCATTCCAGAAATATTGAGACCCCTAGATGAGTAGTTTTTCTAATGATTAAGAAATTAAGTCTGTAATCTTGTTATCTGAACAAAGTCGAAAACCACAAATCTATACCGTAAAATAAATACAAATGTACAACTACCAATTGCCATCCATCCAGTCTTCGTTAGATGTAATTCTGAACAGGAAAGTTTTGCATAAAAAACTACTAAAATCTAAATGCATTTCTTTGCTAACATCATCTCGAATTTTAAAAATAAGTTCAAAAGGGTTCCAACTTTTATGCGTCAGATATATAGTATCATGAATATTTTCAGCAACATCTCTATATTGGTCACATACGTATAAGGCTCAAGAGTGGAATATTTCCATTTTAGAAATTCAAATGTAATGCATTTTAAGATCGCTAGACGTTTTCGCACGGTACAAAATTGAAAGTAACATTAGAATAAATTTTGCACAGAGTTCCATAAAACTGGGAGGACAAAAACTACTAATGTTATTTTCAGCTTTATTTCCTAGGTTGTGTAAAGAGATAGTAAATGGTAAAATTCTAGGAACACATATTACTTTTTTGTTTTTTCAAGGAAGTGGAAATGCGTGCAGCTAAAATAGGCTCAAAGTTAATTTTTAAAAATTGGACAAGTTTGTATGTAATTCATGAAACTAAACGAAAATGATAAACCTAGCACCAGGCCCTCTTAGAGGAATTATAGCTGGGGGTGCAACGTTTTTTTCGGGCTTCTTCCCTTCGCCATTTTGTTTCAAACATGCCAAAATATTCCAAATAGAGCTTTATAATTTTTTAAAACCTTAAAATAACAATTTTAAAAATTTTTCAAAATAAACAATGTTCTGGGAAAAAGTTGGAAATTTTAAACATTGGCCCTCAGAAAAAGTTGAAAATTGTTCTCCGAAGAAATTAAACGTTTTTAAAGTTGTACTCTGAATGGATGCAAAATTGTGAAAATTTATACTCAGAAAAAATTGAAAACTTAACTTATTTATCCTTGTTATATTTTGAATATTTTGTAAATTTGTCCCCCAAAATTGTGGAAAATTTTGTCAATTTGTCCTCAAAAAATGTTGAACATTATGAAACTTTTAACTTGGAAAAATATGCAAATTGTTCTTGGCAAAGGTTGAAAATATTTAATTTTGTTTTTGGAAAGAGTTGACAATTTTGTAAAAGTCTCTGAAAAGTCATAACTTGGAAAATTTTCCAAATTTGTATTCAGAAAAAAAAAAGTTTCTTCTGTGTAAATTGTCATCATATTTTTGTTTTAACTGCTTGGAGTGTCACACATTGTCCGTTCAAATGTTTTTACCAGAAAACGGTAATGATCAAAACTTAAACATTCTAGTGGTTTTTTTAAATCTAAATGTTCGAAACCAATTACAGGCTATTATAATTAGCCTGTCAACGTTAGGGACCTGCGGGATCATGAGACAAATACCGCTATCTCATTTTCGAACCCTTGCATTTCACACCACTGAATCATGGCATTTTGACCATTGTGTATTTTTCTTTTGGCGAATTTGATTGGGTTAAAAAATCTGCACTAGTGCAGGCTACAAAGTGAGGCATAAGTCTGCATAATCGGCAGTATTGCAGGCAGCAGGCGCAAAAAGACTTAACAGACTTACATGTATACCTCACCTTGTAGCTTACACTAGTGCAGATTTTTTTTGCCCAATCAAATTCGCCAATAGTATACACAAAAGCTGTACACGGGACTCGCTTATCGGGTTTTATACATGTATAGAAGACGTATTCATAAAGTTCGGGGCTTTGAAATGTTTTTCATTTATCTGTTTTTTTTCACCTATCGGGTTTCTACTTATCCGGGCTGGACATGTATTTCCATATTTTTCCGAAATTTGTCGCGTAATTTTTGGCACCTCTAAATCTAAATCTGTTTTGTTGTTCGGCGTGTTTTTGACGTAAGCCTAAGTGCTCGTGTTTTCCTTATTAATGCAAATAGCGCGAGCATAGAAGTAGAGAGAGAGAGAGTGCTAATTTCATTATGTTTCCTAATTGGCCCCCATTCTCACGACGACTGAAATTTAATTAACCGCAACGACCCGACTTTTCTCTCTCTCGATCAGGTGTTGGCACTCAACATAGACGATGTACGAAGCGCGACCAACGTAAAATATACTTACGAGGGGGGTGGGGGGCGCGCCAAGAGAAGAGGCCCCCTCGAAGGAGGACGTCTTTCGTCTCGGAGGACTAATATACCGACTAAAATCGCTTATAACGAACCTAGAATGCGGTCTGCGAATTTATGTACCTGGAAAACCCGCTAAAGTCAGGGAATATAATGACTTGTTTTGGAAAAGTCAGGGAAATTCAACGTGTTAATGTTGTCACGATCCGAAATTATTGTTTCTGCGTGTGTTAGCTCAGGGTCTATTTGAAAAATTTCGAAAATTTAAATTCCCAGAACAAATTTGCAATTTTTCTTTTACCGAATTTCCGAGGACAAACTCGCGAAATTTCCTCACGTTTTCCGAGAACGGATTTTGAATTATTTTCGAGTATTGATTCGTCAAATTTTCCTCCCAGGAGAAATTTTGGGAAGATTCCGAGGAAAAAAATTGGCAAAATTCTGAACCTTTTCCGAGTACAAATTTGCAAAAATTTATATACGGCGTTTTCCGGAGAAAGATTTGAGAAAATGTCAACGTTTTCCGAGCTCGGAAATTCATAATTTGGTGGATTTTCGTGAAGCATTTTAAAATTTTGACTCAACTTGTTCAGTACTGTACAAGTTTTCGAACTAGCCATTGGCTAATACGGATTCGCCATTTAAACTTGACCTTTGAGTTGTCACCGTGAGAAAGTCACGGTTTTTTTTTTTTTTTGTCGAAGAAAAGACGTTTCCAGACGACTGTCTCGGGGGATTATGGTGTTTCGATAAGAAACACAGAAAATGACCACTGGTCAGTGCGAAATGGAAACTGGAGCAGGACTAATCGCGATCTTTTGTTCGAAGGATGTTGATGTGACTCGTGTTCTTTCTCCTCCAGGGCCACGTCCAAAAACTGTCCCAAAAAGTTGTTTTTCTTTCATTTCGGAGGTGTCCCAAAGGTGCGGGGGTTGCGAAGAAATGACCGGAAATGCGGCGGTGAGGGTGGACACGGTCATCCCAATTAAGTTTAATTGTTGCCGAAAATAGCCCGCAGTCGGTGCGAGAAATGACCCCCCGCTTCTTGAAGACTCTCCACACATGTATCCAATTACGCTCTTTTTTGTTGTTTGTCGAAAAGATTCGAATTTCGTCTTTCAGGATGAGACGCAACCTGGACCAGGGGGCCAGGGGTCAATCCCTGCACCGAAATTGGTTTGGCTTATTTTTTGAAACGTGTTTATTATCCGCCCCCTTGTCCGAGCTAGTTACACAAAGAACAAGGAGCTTGTCTGTAAATTTTTGTTCCTTTACTTTTGTAATAATCTTGAAAATTTTAGTTTTATTTTAAATAACTTTTAATAATGGCCATTTATTAATTTTGGTACATATGAAATACAGTTCCTATATGCTCTCGTCTCTGCGTACTAAGGATCGTGTAATTTTGCGACTGAAGAACGTAGGCCAGAAACACAACAAAACTTTTAAATTAAGAATGATAATTTTTTACCACTAGCGCCAACCAGCGGGCAAACCA
>JAQGBX010005985.1:0-13014 GCA_034698745.1 Megaphyllum sjaelandicum
TATAATAATTTTTACGATTTACTATTTATTTTAAAAGATATTGAACGAATCATGATAAATGGACCACCCGGTATATAGGGCCTACATGTAAACTTCGGCATATTAAATGCAGATATTTATCTCCTTACTGGAATCAATTAATTTCACATATACAGTACATGTATTTATATAGTGATCAACTCCAAAAAGACTGATCAGCTTATATTTCTTGAAATGGATTCTTTATCATCAGCCAATCTTCGTTGAGAGATTTAAGGTTTCTCGCAGACTGATGACATCGCTTTGGTATTAACAGAGAGAGATTCCAATGGTGATACTCTGTGGACGTGGGCCTATCCAGGCATCAGCGATGAGCGTCGAAGCATGGTAATGCGAAAATGCAGCAGCCAGTTGGATGGGGGTTCAGGACGACAATCTCCTTTCATTTATGGCCAGTATCAGAGGTGTTGGTATTACTTGTACATGACGGAAGTCTTCGAGGCAGACAATTTACCTAAAGTAATTTCAATTGTGTATAATTCATTGTAGGCCTATACTATGTTAATGTACAATGCATGCATGCAATTGGTCATTCATCTCTAAACCAAACTTTAAATATTTGGTTCTTTTTGCCTTTTTAGGTGAAGCAGATTGTGTTAGTACTCTGGGCAAGGGACTTCAATCCAGAAAAGTACGAAACATTCTGTCGTATTCTGAGCAAAACGTACTGCAGACGGGGTTCTCCCGCTGCCATAGTGAAGCTTTATCTATCTGTCGTCATGCGAGGTTCGTGCAATACTGAAGAAAATGGCACGTTTCTGGTTAAAGGATTTGAGCAGAAAAAGGCTTTCGCCAATGTGGGAATAAAAGGTACAATGCTAGCAATTGTTTGGAAAAAAAAAGCTCAAGATGCTCGTTACAATAATTCTTTAGTTTCTGAAAACCTTGCTGTTAAGATGTTAAAATGGAAATGCTGAAAAGTTATTTTACTGTTGTGAGAAGCGATTTTCATATGAAGTTATTCAGTTTTTTCTTAACTCAATCTCATTATTTTTTATATCTTTGGCAGATGTTATAAATATGTTCAAGTTAGAAGCTATCCTCATATATACTGCAGTCATCTTGAAAAAGCGTCTGGTCATCTACCATCACAGACTGGATTGCTTGCTTGATTTTATGAGGTCAATATTTCATTGAAAAATAATTACCACCAAAATTATCTGCCAAGGGACAAAATTTGAACATCATAGTACTGACTGTATTTATTTTCAATTTTAGTCAAAAAAATGATTTAACAATAAACATAAATCATTAGTTTTTCAAATTCAATTTTTATTTTTTTAATAACTAAATATGGAATATTTATTTTGATTAGTTACATAAATAATGCAATATTAACTTTTTAAATATCTGTATTCTATTTAGAATTATTTTTGTTAAGTAATTGTTTATTAAAAATTAATTCAATCTCTAATGGGAAAATGATACTAATTTATTTTACTAATTGCAAGCATAGGTTAAAACCACCATCAAGATTTTATAAACTATGTAGCTTTATTTTTCCATTTAGTATTTTTTTTTTTAAATTAAGGTTTATTTTTGTACACCTGGTCTGAAAATATTCGTTTTTGGAGATTTTTAGAGATTGTTCAGAATAAACTTTCATTGCTTTCATGGTTGTTGAATATGTATCTGATTTCTCGCAAATTACAATTATGCTTGGTTCAGGAAAAATTGTATGGTAGTAATCGGTTTGTACCACACTTATCACAGGCTTCTGACGTTATTTCTCATAGAGTTTTACCAGTCTTTGTTTGGCATCGGCAAAATTGGAGTATTTTGTATCCGTATGTGGATCTCAATCCTCAAGAGATTAATGATTTGAAAGGTGCTGGGACATATGCTGCTGGGTTTCTGGATGCTTCTGTGGAAAGCCGCAGCGATCTGTATGATGTTTTTGTCAATTTGGCTGCAATTGAAGTGACGGTAGCGCCTCATTCCAAAGGTAGGTTATGATACCATATTTTAAAATTTTTAAACTTCATTCACATTGAGTTCATCTTCAAACGCCTTGTTTCACACAAGTCAAAGTTGAGTTAAGATTCTTGTGTGATATTTAATGGCAGTTGCTAAAAAAATTCCCAATCTCTCGTTGAACGTTTATAGATGTGTTCGCAATGAGTAAAACACATAAGGATATTGCTCTGTTCATGGTCCGATGTGCAGAAGATGATGAGCTCAGTGATCAACAAGTGGTGAAGGTAGGTTTTGTTGTAACTGCGAATTTTCGCTTCCAATTTCTTATCTTGTGTATCCTTAAATTGATATTTTGTCTGTAGGAAATTGCCACCAAAACGATGGAACTCGTTAATCAGTTGAAGTCTTTGGCTTCTGCAAACGAAGGTGAATCTCTAATGCTGGAAAGACTCAAGGAACACAAGTTAGCACCTGCTCTTGAAAATTTTCTGTTAAATTTAGCCATGGCTGAGAATTTGATGATGGTTGAAAACAGTTAATAATCCAAACAATGCTGTAAGTGTACCATAATACTAAACAAATTTAAAAAAAATTCTCAATTAAAAACGTTTTGATTAATTTGTTATTAACTTTTCAATTGTGTCAGTTTATAATTCACTTTACGATAGTACACACAGGTCACCTATCGATGATGAAATTCAAAAGCGTTTACAGTGTAGTCAATCCCAGCTTTTTTATGTGAAATATTAGCTCAACATATTAAAATAATAAAACAAGATTATTTATCATTGGACATGCATTGAGAACTTCAGCGCTCTTGAAATCAATATTGCTGTAGTTATTTCGAAAGTAATCATGCACTAGCTAATATACCAGTAGGCCTACATGGTCCACATGCAGTGAAGAATAAAAAAACACTTTGTCCAAATTTAAGTTACCTTATAAGTTAAAAAGTTTTTCACTTGTGTTTATCTATTTTGAATCTCTTTAGTGGCAAAATTACTTTAGACATACGTGTATAGAAATGTTTGTGCAATTTGAATTAATTAACTCATCTCGTTTTCATTGATGCATGGCGGATGCATCAGAATGGTGGTTATACTAAACACTACAAATATAGGAAAGGGTCGCCACAATTTGGACATTTTTACGAATGCAACTTTGACGTGTATACAATAATAATAATAATAATATGCACATCAGAAACTAGGCAAAGCCAGGGGCAGTATTATATTGCGATAAATTTCTGTAAATCAAGAGTATATATACAGTACATGTATCAAATAATTTCTAGGAAAAACTTTTAGCAAGCTGTATCGAATGTTTCGTGGAAATTTTCAAAATTTTGAATAAATGTTTGAGTGGTACTTCGAAAAAACAATTTATAATGTCTGGGCGTTTATCTCTTCCGTGAGTAACTCACTCCTAGTTCATCACCAAAGTGAACTACTTCACTGATCTATTATGAACCGGATTTAAGTTAACAAGTTCATTTTTTTCGTTCACTTAATCATACATTATCGTGTGGCACGCTTCACTCGTTTTCGCCGTTTGAACATCAAAGGTACCGACACGGAGCTACTTAATAGGCACGTGGAGTGTGGTGGGAGTCTAGTCTTGTACGATCACAGTGACAGAATACGAGTGTTCATACTGCCCGATGTTTAAGTTGGTACCTGGAAACCCCCAAATTATGCGAGTAAAACGTTATTTCTTGTAACGAAATAGTTTTTTGTATGTTGATCGCTATCATCGTACGTTTCTCTTAAAATTTGATCGCGCGTACTTTTAAAAATGGCTGGCGAAGTGGTTTTGAAACAAGAGGTTCCTTCTTGTATACATGGTAAGTTAATTATTAATGATAGTATTTTTAATGATGCAACTAGGTTAATAGCCGGGTCGATCTCCACAATATATACAGTGGTCAAAAAAAGTATTCGGCCAGTATGTTTTTTTCGATTTACATGTTTAGTTTTAGGCCTACATATAATGGTACAAATATTTTTTGTAATATTACTGACAGCTTTTCAAATGATACTGTAAAAGCAAAAAATGTTTGCGAACTCATAAAAAATAAATAACAAAAATAACCAAAATTCTCAGGCAAAAAAAGTATTCGGCCACTCAATAGAAGTAGGCTATACATTTTACATCAAAATGTAAAAAAAACCAATTTTTTTTTAATGTTTCAGTATTTAGTTGGACCACCTTTAGCATTAACAACTGCTTGAAGTCTTCTTGGCATGGATTTGACAAGATTTTCAGTTGTCTCGGCATATCTCCAATTCATCTCAAATTCATGTGCACCTTTTCGGACGTGATTGATATGTCATCGAATATCGTGCATATTTTATATAATTCTCCAATTTCTATATTCAGGACCAGCTCTTCTTTTCGAACGTGTGATAAAGGATGGAGCGATCAGGAAATTTTATGCCTGCTCAGCTTGCCGTGACCGAAAAGACTGCAGGTTTTTTCAATGGGCTGATGATCAGTGCAGAGCTTCAAGACAGACGATACGCGAAAACATTGAAATCCAGAATAATCCTTTGTTGCAGATCTCACACACGGATCATGTGGAAAGGTTACCCCATTTATCGATACTACCTTAATTTTTAAAATGAGCTGCACCTCGATCCCTTTTTTCGGAATTTACCTTAAGTTTATTATCTTGATTAGGTTATCAAGGTTTTTGCTGCTGCCAATTCTACAAAGACAATTGTGTGAAACTTGCTCTCAGATCCTGTTTCCCGATGAAACCAAGCTTCACTTAACACACAGGCTTAGGTCTGGCATCACTGACGATGAATTAAAAGCACCTTCAACTCTGCTAAGACCTTTGGATAATGCAAGAAAAGAAGCGGTACTTCCAAAAAAAAATGTTTTAATAAATGCAACTTGAAATTTTTGTTAGGGTTAGTCATGCTGAGTTTTTGATAGCATGAACAACTAACATTTTTATGGTCTTTCAGCAATTCTTCTTTTCTGAACGTACGACTGACTTCATTGCATCTTCGATTGAAAACTTGCAGGTACAGGCTGTCCTGTGCATTGGCTGTCCTCGGTAATAAGCCCTCACAGTTTAGTGTCTTTTCATTTGTTTAGCGTTTTTAGTGTTGCAGACTATTTCATATATTTAAAAGCAAGTATTTGAACTCTGCTACAATTTTTTTCATAGGATCCACGAGCACATCTGCTCTAAAATGAAGATGAGCAGCTTCTTGCTGGACTTTGATTACAGATTTGTATGAGCTATCATTTAATAGTATACAAATTTTCTTTCCTCATTTTTTAATTTATTCTTAAGGCTACATTCATTGGCTTATTTCAGTATCAGTTTTATTCAAAATCCCAGTTCTGCCGTTACAACATGTTCAACCACCATTTCTTCGAGGGGGAAACTACCAAACGCGCTTACCTGGACTTCCTGCACCAAGCACCTATTGATAAGTTGGCCATCATCTTGGATCCTCCCTTTGGTGGTCTGGTCGAGCCCTTGGTGGTCTCCTTAAAAAGGATTGAAACAGAGTGGAAGCGAAGAGATCAACGTACAGGTTTTTCATCTATTAACATTTCAATATATTAAAAATCCAAAAACTGTTTGGTATTTATTGAATCACAACCCTGTTTTATCATTGGGTTTTTGATTGAGCATAAAAAGAATAAAGATTCCTCTTAAATTTATGGAAAATCATTAAGGAATGAATTCCCACATGAAATGCAGTTAATTCAGCAATTTAAGAGAATGGTAAACCAGATATTCAAAATTTTTGATCCTAATTCAATGATTTTTCAATAATTTTTTATTTGATGCACATTTTTTCTCTTGAAATGACATATCGCCTAGCAATAATCACGATTTAAATTTTTTGAAAGAGAATTGTAACGATTGTTTCTTTTTTTACAACTTCTAATAGGCGGCCATCAATCGGAAAAAGAAGTGCCGGTTTTATGGATATTTCCATATTTCATGGAAAAGAAAATTATAGATTCTCTTCCCAATTTCCAAATGTTGGATTATGAGGTGATTTTATGGAGGTGTTTGGGAATACGTTGTGGTTGAAAATGAGGTTTAATGTTACCAA
This sequence comes from Megaphyllum sjaelandicum, assembly GCA_034698745.1. Classification (NCBI taxonomy): domain Eukaryota; kingdom Metazoa; phylum Arthropoda; class Diplopoda; order Julida; family Julidae; genus Megaphyllum; species Megaphyllum sjaelandicum. Next base: position 6,042 of record JAQGBX010005985.1, read on the forward strand.
TTAAATAAGTTGAAAGGACTAACTACAATAGAGTTGAAATGAATGTAACAAGGATAAAATTCCTCGATTTTTTGACTGATGTTTATTTTCGTAGGTAAAAATCATTTTTTGAAACAAATAAGCATTTGAAGCAATATATATATTGCTTTTTAAAATTATTTTGTGGTATTGCTTGAAACGTAATTGTATCTGTTCTGACATTTTAATTTTGAATGAACATTAGCCATTCATGAATGCTCAAAAGGAACATGCTTTTTAAATTTTTCATGTTTGTCAGGTTCACTATGAAAATCATCCATTGTACAAATCAAAGGAGTCTGGAGGAAGACGAGTCTCACCTATTCGGATATTCACCAACGTTTCTGCTAGTGCGATAATGTTGCCTGCAGATGAAGGGTACAGGTACGACCCGCAAAATCCTTTAGAGGAGCATTTTTCATTGCTAATTTTTTTTTTAATATTTACAAATTTTAGGAAGTTTTATACCTTTAATGTTAATTTCTCCCTTGCAGATCCATGTTTCACTTATCTTTATTTTTAATAAATTTGAAATCCTTCCATTTATTTATTTTTAAAAAATTGTTAGAATTCATAAAGATAGTGATGTTTTTCATATTAAATTTTAGATTCTACTCAAGGTGATAAAAAGAGAATTTTTGGTGTTATTTAGATGGTTCTAGTTATTTAAATAAAAGGAAAAAATTTATCTAGAATCATAAGCTAAGAGTTAAATAACATACTGTTAAATAGCTATATTGTGATTATGCTGGAATCTCCTGGGCACCACCCTCATAATTATAGAAAATATATTACTCAAGTTTCTGAAACTGAATGCCAGGCTCAAATTTTATTTCAAAAGCTCGTTTCCTCTCCAATGAATAACGACACTAATTTTGTATTGAAAATTATTTATTTCTATTTTCTTATATTAGGTATTGCGAGCCATGCAAGAAATACATCTCTCAAGGAAACGCGCACTGTGGCATTTGCAGAATATGTCCCTCTAAGGTATTCCTCTTCATTGTCATCATCTTCAGTATCAGTCCATTGTTAACCCACTTGAACTTTTTGTCTTTAGGACGGACGGCCTTATGTGCACTGTATCTCATGTGTACGTTGCGTTAAGGCCAGCTATGCTCATTGTGAGGCGTGTGGACGCTGTCAGAAGTCTGATCACGTTTGTGAAGCTGCAGGTGTGATCAAGGGCTGCCACAACTGTGGGAGTCTATCACATAAACGGCGGCATTGTCCAAAAAGCAGAAAGTTGCATGGTCCGGCGAGGTAAATTGATGTATACTTGTCGTGTAGAATTTACCTGAAAACAGTGGTAGCTATTTGGGAAATACTTTTATAAGAAATAACTGAACAAACCCCCTAAAAGGTTAAGAAGTGCGATTTTAAGTTACAAAAATTACGGAAACTAGCAAAGTAAAAGTGAAACAACAAATTTGAAAAAATAACATTCACGCATATTATGCAAAATTGAATTATTTTGTGATAAATTTGAGATTTTTTGCTCTTTGCAGTCAGCCCAATCAGTGGAAGTTTTACTTTATTTGACATGCTGACAGTTTTTCAGCAATGAAAATGCATTGAAGTAGGCTATATAATCCTACATAAGCTACAAGATAGGATATCCAATTATAGTCCAATAAAGCATATCCAAATGTTGCCACTGCTCAATTGAATCAGTAGGAGACATTGTTCTACACAAATCACAACATTAAAATCTTTGTTTAACAGCTTGACGAAACGACTAAAATCAGAAGCAAGAAAGCCAGAGAAGAAAGCAGTAAAAAAATATGTAAATAAAAAAACTTAAAATATGATCACTGTAAAATGGCCTTGAATTTCTAATGAAACTGTTTCCAATTCCATTATAAAATACTATTAGAAAATAAGACTGTCCCCATCTGTAACTAATCAACTTATCACAACTTTTGATGCTAAACAAAGGAAGGTGCATAGTGCTCATAGGCCCAAATTTTGAACCATATTCAAAATTTAATTACCTAAAACTGGCAATTATCCACAAAATCAGAAGGCAATGTGCCTTTCTTTGTTTAGATCAATCATTTTCTTTGAAGGTACAAACAGCGCTATATATATATATATACACGCTCTTATACTGTTTTACAGCTGAGCATTGCATGAGGTTTGGCAATTTAGATTTAGGTTCAGCAAATCTACGAGAAACGAAAGTGTAATCTTTTGCAGTTACATCCAAAACTGAAGCAAACTGGTGTCAATGAACTTGAAGCAAGTGAATCTGAGGATATTTAATTTGATGAATATTCAAACCTAGGTGAGCTGCACGAAGTTTGATTTTATATTCCAAAACCTTAACTTTAAAGGAGCATGTACATTTTTGTAAAACTGCATATTTTACAGGGATTCTTCAGTGTACATACCAAGTGAAAAGGTAAGTTAGTTTTTTTAAAGTTTTGATGTTCTCCATCAGGAACACAAATGAAATGAATCTAATTCTCCCTCAATTCTGAACCAATATGATGTAAGACAGGACTAAAATGGCTGTAATCTGTGCATCACATTTTACACTAAACAAACAATATTTCTGCAAGAAAACAAAATGAGCAACAATAAGCATTTTGAATAAAATACATAAATGTTCCACATGTTTTAAAAAGATTTGACTGCATGAAACTTCTCACTTCAGAAAGAATTACCATATGTAGACTGAGAATTTTGCAAAATATAGTTTGAGATTGAGAAAGCAAATCCAAGATATTCTTTTTCATGCGAATGGTTGCCAATTATTTTTTTTTCTCTTTGAAGTAGTTAAAAAAACTAACGATCACGTTTAATTTCCTTGATCATTCATCGATTCCATTAATGCAAGGTTTGTGATTTGCCCTTATCCCTGACTCGCTGATCAGAAACTGGTATTTTCCATTTGTAGGAATTCGCTTGAGTGCATTTCAAATTTTAAACTAAATATAAATATTGTTTTAGATGAGCATTCCACTGAATCCCAGCAAGAAACTTACCCCTAAACAACCACAATCAGCCTAATTTAATATCAAGAGGTTTCGAAAAATATTCAAAATACCCTTAGAGTTCATTGCATCCAACACCTATAATATTCATTACTTAAAAAAATTGTCCCATGATCTTGATTCTCCCTTAAAGAACAAATTTTGTTTTCAAAACATTTTCAGTTTTCTTGAATGGATACAATGGTCCAGTTGGCTCCTGGGCAACGAATATATTTGTCAAAGCTAATTAAAAGAAAAGCTTGGAAATGTCAAGAAAATGAAGATACCCGCCCTGGGGGCCAAATCGGAGATCATGGGACCATTTTTCGTATTTGTGAAATTATGAATTTTACTGGCATTCCCACAGCCACCCATACAAGCCGCATCACAGGTCATGTGGTATTTACCAAAACCCCAATGAAGAAATGGGAGAAGCAAGCCAATAGGGTATCCACGAGCAAGTAACATTCCAAGAACAACTTGAGCACAGATGAGGCCTGAAATCACAGTCCGATGCTTCATAAATAACGACTGTGGCATTGCACAACTTCAAATATGCCTTCTCAATCCTGGTGGTCATGATGCAGCACATTCCTTTGCTGGCTGCCATCATTGTCCACCAGAGGCAGCTGGGGCACCTCGGGTTGCTGCACTGCCTGGTCCTCGCCAACGGCAACACCACCCTCTTCCGCCTCTATTTCATAAAGTGCCTTGTGACACATGGGGCACCTATCCTGTATGTAGAGCCATTTGCGCAGGCAGAGCGTGTGGAAGAAGTGGTGGCAACGGGTGACACGCGCCGTGTTCATCTCTTGGTAACAGATGGCGCAGACATCATTGAGTTCTCGCAGCTGTTCAGCAGTTGCTTCCACAAACGTATTGATCTGGTTGACCGCTGTGCGCCGCCGCATGAACACCTTCCATCCAGCCTTTGCCTGCATCCAGATGTTGAAATAGGCATGGATGCCCATCATGCAGGCACGAATCGTTCCTCCAGATTCGAACAAAAGGATCCATGCACCGTTGAAGAAGAGGAATATGCCAAAGATGAACTCTATGGTATTGCCAGTGGCTCGTACGTAGTACACGTAGTCGTCCAGCCGCTCCCAGAACGCGCTGCGGTAAGCGTCGATCATGAACAGTGCATAGATGAGCAACGATATGATCACCTTGATGGTCACCTCAATGCTGAATGCGGACACTGCCAATAGCCAGGTGCTGACATGGTGTGTGCGCCACAAGTAGCTGAGAAACCAGCAGGGGAAGGCGACCAAAAAGGCGCACACTAACAGGGCCCGAGCATGGTGACTGCGCGAGCGGTTGCGTGAGGCGCTCAGCGACATGAGCAGCGGGTTCACCATGTTGTGCACAAAGTGCAGGATGGCGGTGGAAAGTAGGCAGAAGTTGCGATATAGCCGAGTGAAGCGCTTTTCTGGCTCCAGGCCAGTGAGACCAGTCTGCAGTGCAAGGATAAAGAAGAGGATAGCTGAGACTGTGCCGAAACTCTTCTCATCGTCATCATCTGCCACCAGGAACTGTTGGATGGCACAGCTGAGGTAATGAGCGCCAGACGATACGACACTCGTCATTCCGAGCACTGCCACGATGGTGTCGCAGCCTTGCACCAAGAGAGTCTTGGCCCCATCTACAAGCTCGTCCAGGGTGAGGTTGGAGGCAGTGTCAGCACCCACAATTTGGAACACGACATGTTCGGAGAAACGAACCAACCAGAAGAGGCGCAGCACATGGGGCACCTTAAGCCTCAGCCATTCCATTTCTAGAAGCACGTGCAGCCCTCGGCGGTGTGCCAAGGAGCGCCGCATTCGCAGAGTCAGTTCGGCAGAGCGGTAGATGTTCGGCATATTGGTGACTAGGCCGATAGTGACAAAAGCAAGGCCCACCGCCGCAGCGATGACAGCCACACTCGTGCCAGCTGGCAGTAAATTTTCTAAGGGCCACAGACTTGACAGTGAGGGCCCTACAAAGGCAGCGATGGCTAAGCCGCGGGCGGCATGGCTTCGCGGGCCGACGTATGTCTGGTGAAAGATGAGGGCAAATGCGCACTGAAAAAAAAAGTGCAGGCCAAAGTCGGTAAGCATATCCCGGGAAGGCCCACGACCAGCTACGAAAATGTTGTTTGTCCAAAAGGAAGCTACAATGGCGAGCAGTGACAACAGCCATCGGTATACTTCAATCAATGTCTTGGTTTGTAGCGTGAAAACGATACAGGCAGCTAAAAAACCTGGCAAGAAAAGATTTCAGAGGTAAAGCAAGCTATAATTTAAATGCATTAACTCTACTTACTGCATACCAGTGAAGGATTGTGAAATATTGAAACACTGACTAATCTTATGCTAATGAACTTTGTAAAGTTATTTTTTATGGAACCCACCATGTGACCTCTATCTTCCTGACTACTTCCAAAACATACTTTTTACCCAGTGTTAAATTTTAAAAATTTGGAAAAGTTTTAAGTACATATAAAAGATGGAACAGCAAAATTTATCTACATTGGACACCAATTTTATTTAACAAACAATGTCATCTGCATGTACTGTATATCATTGGTCGCTATGGAAGTTTCCTTCATGGTATTAGTTTTTCATAAAGTTTGCAATAGACCATATGGTGGGTTCCATTTTTTTTGCGAAATATTCGGAATAGAAGCTGGCCCTACATTATACATGTACACCGTATTCTAGAATAGTTATAAATTCTTCAGTGTCTTTATACGCATTTTTAGACTACGTGCCTATATTGAAGGAGCACTTTCTTTGCTAAAAAGGATGTACATTTACCAAAGGTGTGTCCCTTATGCAGGGGGTCTCAGGGAAGACTTTACATAAATGAGGGGAAGATGCTTAAAATGAGAATACTTTGAAAACAATTAAGCTTTAACAATTTTAAAGTTTTTTTTAAAAACAAGGTTGTATTATCATGTCTTTTATGAGATTTTCATGTCTAAACTCACTTTTATGAAAGTGTCTTTGGTTGGGTTTCAAAACACTTTTGGAAAAAAAAAGTATTTTATCCTACACCAAGTTTCAATAATTTTGGAATTATTTTAGAAAAAAAATCTAGAACGAATTTACACAGATTCTGTAATCTGATATCTGATATTTCGTTCACTATTTTAATTAAACCTGACCAAAATAAATTTTGCCGCAGTTTAGTTATTTTTTGCTGGAATCGAACAACTTTCTCCAGCTGCGACGTCATTGACCCTGAACGAGTTTGGGTGCGGAAGTGGACAAGGAGGGCAAGACTCCCGACTTGACCAGAGACTATAGGGGTTATCTCGTTTTTTTTATGCAACAATCTATTACGATGTTTATAATAGCTAATAGTAAATTTCAGAAACTCGCCGAAATGAGAAAGGGGCGCTAGTAATCAAGAACCCATTTACCGAAATATCTGATTGAAAAGAGGCCCAGTTGGGACAGGTTCCAAACGCTGAAGTCTTCGAACTGCTGTCCACTTCCTTCTTGCCCCCGGCCATCGTCGGCCGCAGCTGTCATCTCCCGGTCAGCAACCTGCAGTAAAGGTCCGGCCGAGTGCAGCAGGGTGTCCATGACGAAGACGCTGGGTACTCGAAGGACGACGTCGGCGAAGGGGAACATTTCCAGAAGCACCAAAAGCGGAGGCATTTTTCCGACGGTTTCTTGGACGCGGGACGATCGAAAGTTGGGTGCGGATCGGCGTCGATCCCACGGCGGTCTCGCCTTGCACGTACGCCGCTACGTCATCGTTCCTGGATCGAACTTATCGAAGATCTACGATCGAAAACCACTGGATCGCTTCGAGAATCGGAAAACTGCAAAGATCCACTCTTTTAATTCGTCCGGCGTCCCACTCACCAACTCCTCGTACCGAACTCACCCGTCCGTTGAAATTGGTCGAATACGGGTAAAGGGTCACGCGAGGACTCGTCACTTCCTAGTGTTACGTCACCTCGACTGGCCGCAGGAAGCACACGC